>LPNX010943095.1:653999-668694 GCA_001517045.1 Pseudotsuga menziesii
TAGGCTAACTGATAACAAAAACTAGGTATGGTGCACATAAACTAAACATAGAGATAATTACATAATTTTGCTCAAAGTACAAAGCTTAGTAATGTACATCATATATTAAGATTTCTCCAGCCTATGATTAGTAAATTGCATATACAACCTTAGCAGATTGATAACCATAAAACATAACCATTAGGGTTAGAAATTTCATTGCAGCCCTTACTTAATCATAAATAGTAATGAAACTTTGGGAAGAAGTAGAATATGCCTTCAAGGGTTTCATATCTGAAATTAAAGCTTTGTCAATGGCTGCACCTGCACACTTAAATAACCAACATTAAAAATTCAATGCAGATCTGACCTCTGTTCGATGACCAAATCACTTGGGAACTACCACGTTCCTCCCGACCATGACCCAAAACCATTCCTGGTTCTAATCCAGATTCCCCCCAAGCTGGACTCCAACATGCAAGTAGCTTAGAGCTCCTAAGGTAGGGTTTCCTAACTGGTAATCAGTTCTAAATCAATCCTCTTTTCCTTGCAAGAAAAGTTCTCCAAGAAAACACTTGAGAGCAGAACAGGAAGAATAATAATTCTCCTAGATAAAAATCAGAACCCCCAAGCCTTTGCTTGGCTTGAGTCTTTATAGGCAGAATTTTCAGTCAAAGGGGCAGTTAAATCAAGAAATCCTTGATTTCTTGACTTAACCCTTTTTAATTTACTGGGATAATTTTTCAATTCTTAACCTAGGAACTTTTAACTAGTTACTAGTTAGTCTTTCATAGATATTTCACTATTTCATGAAAATGAATGTGTTTTCTATCAAGAATGATGATGACCCCTCCTTAATGGTGATTGGTTTATGTATCAATGAAGTAATATGGTGATTGGTGATTGGTTTGAATAATGTAATATCAATGAAGTAATCTATGTTGATAAATGATATTGCTGATGAGGGTTTTGAGATACCTGAGATGATGCTTTTGGTTGTTTGCTGCAGGAGTGCGAATTGTTGATGAACACAATTTCATTTCCTCTTATTTTGGAGTTGAGAATGGATTTCCATGTTTGCTTGGCGAAAAAATATGGTATTGTATTTAAGGTTCACTTGATAATGGAATCCGACAATATAATTTCAGGCTCCCTTGATATCAGGTTTCTTAGGCTACAGATAAAGTTAGCATCAATACAACAATTATTGTTGAAAATTTATTTGATAATGGCTATAGAAGAATTTGGCAGTGTCTCTTCTTTTTGTGATGCCATTTCCGGTTTTCACCATTTAAAAAAAATTAAGTGAAATTGGGGGTAGTGAGATCATCAATGACACTCAACGATCGACTATAATGTAACCTCCATATTAAGTCTTCTTTGCTTTTGACTTTCTTGTATAATTTTAGATGATGGCCATTGACCAATAGTGGAATTTTTTCGTTTCCAATGGTCCTTAATTTGATAGCTTCATTTTTGTAACTTATTCTACTTCATATGGCTTTAGTCAATGACTCTACAATCTGCCTTTAAAATCTTGAAATCATGAATCATATAGTAGAGCCCAATCCCTTGTACGGAACACCTTTTCTTTGATTAAACGATTGTGCCAATGAGCTCATTTTTAATGTAATATCTTTGTATGTTGTTGAGCTTGTTCTCTTAACTCGTATAATAGATTGTGTTGTAATAAACGTTCTTTTTTGTAGCAGTAGTGTTCATACCTAGTTTTACAATTGTTTGAAGAGTTCTAATTTCAAACTCAATTAGGAAAAAACACTTTCTTCTCGTAAATTATCTCACAGGGAGTGAAACTAGTTGATGATTTCTTGGTTGTAAGACAGGCCCATATTGCTTTAGGGAGTATGCTTTACCAGTCCCTCTTGTGGAATTGGATTGTTTGTGTCAAAATATTTTCTATCTCCTTATTGGTGACTTCTGCTTTCCCATTTTCTTGAGGATGATAAGGAGTACTAGTTTTTCTATGCTTGATTTGATAAAGTTTCATAAGTTTTGTGATAAACTTGGAAGTAAATTGAGCCCCAATTTCCCCGAGAACACCAAATATGGTAAAAATGTTGTCATTCAAGAATTCAACTACTCTCTTTTCTTGAATATTCTTGAGAGGTTGGAATTCCACCCATTTGGTTAAGTAATTTATGCAAACAATAATGGACTTGAATTGATTAGAGGGCAAGCTAGTAGGCCCAACAAAATCAATTTCCCGTTTGTTGAATGGATCCATAAAAGTCTACGACCGAAGAAGAATTTCCCCTAACTTGGTGGGTCAACCCATTCATTGAAAAGAATCACATATACTAACATATTCTCTGGAATCTTTATGAAATGTTGGCCAGAAGTAGTTGATGGAGAGGATTTTTTGGTAGTTCTTTCTGCAAAAAAGTTCCCTTAACATGGATCATCATGGGATGTTTTTAGAATTTCATATACTTCATCTTATTTAATAGATCGACGAAGAAGATGATCAAATCCAAGCTTGAACAAGTAGCCTTTTATTGATGAA
Source organism: Pseudotsuga menziesii (assembly GCA_001517045.1). Classification (NCBI taxonomy): domain Eukaryota; kingdom Viridiplantae; phylum Streptophyta; class Pinopsida; order Pinales; family Pinaceae; genus Pseudotsuga; species Pseudotsuga menziesii. Next base: position 656,503 of record LPNX010943095.1, read on the forward strand.
AAATGACCACTTTTATGATCAATGTTTCCTTTTCCCAAGAGGTGAAATGTTGGGGAAAATTGTTTGTTACCAAGTAGTTTGTTATATCTACAAACCATGGTATATGAATAGAAACAACGAAGAGATGTTCATATGGAAATGAAGCATCAATTGGTTCAACTTTATTAGGTAGGTCTAGTTGGGAAAATAAATCTACAACAACATCCTCACGATGAGGTTTATCAAGTACTAGTAATATCAAATTCTAATAGAAGCAATAACCACCTAATAATTCTACCATTTATAACAGGTTTTTTCATAACATATTTGATAGTTGCATGATCAATATGCACGAACAAAGGATTCTTGGTTACATAATGGCATAACCTATTAATGGAAAAAACTACTGACATTTTTTGGGGTGTAGTTCAACTTTGCATGGACAAGATTCTTATTCACGCAATAAATGGCATGCATGGTTGTTTCTTCCTTTTGTCCAAATATTGCACCCAAATATTTATTAGCTGCATTAATATAAATATGAAACAACAATTCCCACTTAGGTCCTCTGAGAACAAGGGCAGATGTTACCTTGGTTTTTAGTGTCTTGAAGGCTTGCTGGCAGGCTAATGTCTAAGTAAATTCTACATCTTTAGAAAGGAGAATAAACAAGTGAGATTCTATCTTTCTAAAATTTTGGATAATATTGAAGCCAACATGGCTAAGGAAGCTCCAAAAATATTTTTGTTTTGAAAGAATAGGGAGGTTTTGTATGACCCTCATCTTGGTAGGGTCTACTTGAATTCCTTTTTATGAGATATGATGGCTTAACATGATTCCTTCTCTAATCACTATATAACATTTTTCATTACTCATGGGACAAGTGGAACTTTTTACAATGTTGAAGTACCTTTTCGGTATTCAACAAGGCTTCATCAAAGTCAATCCCAAATGTTGTAAAATCATCCACGAATACATCTACACAATCAAGAATTAGGTCTAAAAAGACACCGAAAATGACTCTTTGGAAGGTAGTTGAAGCATTACAGATCCCAAAGGGAAGGACTATATATAAAATGTGCCCCAGGGGAAGGTAAACATAGTACTATCTTGGTATTCAATGGTGATTTGAATCTAATTATATCCACTAAATGCATCCAGGAATGAGAAATATTTTTTTAGAGAGAGAATCTAAAACTTGATTAATGAATGGTAAAGAAAAATGATCCTTTTGGGTGGCTTTATTCAACTCTTAGTAATCCACATAGATATGCCACTTACTATCTTTATTTGGCACAATCACAAGAGATGAAACCCACTCACTATCTGAGATATGGCAGATAAATCCAACAAATATAAGTTTTTTAACTTCTTCATTAATATTTATTTAAGTGCGAGGTTCATTTGCTTTTGTGGTTATCGAATAGGACAAAATCCATCTTGGATATATATATATATATATATATATATATATATATGGGGGGGGTGCAAATGGATGGAGCAATGTATTTCATATCCTTATAGTCCTAGGTAAAAATGATAAATATTTCTACAACATATCTAATAGTTTTTGTTGTTGGGATGACTATAATTGATAATTGATATTCAAAAAATTTCCCGCCAAAAATTCAATAGATTTGGATTTGGTGGTAATGGATTCTTCTACATAATAATCTTCCAAATACTAGGTGAATATTTTGTTAGGATGTGGCTTTAGGATATGTGAGGAAGGTATATTAGAAGTGTCCCTATTGGCATTGGTTCCTTCTTCTTCTAACTATGCCTTTTCGTTTGTAACATACCCTTACATTACTATGCTCTAAATCACACCCCATTTTTTTCCAAGGGACAACAGATGAAGATCGGGAAACATTATAAACACAAAGGTTCTAACAAACCAAAACATAAACCCATTGATCTATCACATCAACCTTGTTATGAAATATTAACCATAACCACTCATTACTTCAAATTTTGTGTGTTTGGCCTGGTATAACATGTGATCGTTTTTCTTTGAAGCACAAACACTTATGGTTGGATTGGGATACTGGGCAAAACCCACACACACATGTTGAAAGCATTTTAAAAATAACTTTTTAGATTTTAGTAATTTTACCTATTTCCTAAGGCCCTAGACCCTAAATGCAAGTTATAAAGCAACACACCTTCCTCTATTTGCCTCACACTTCTTTCATTGAGCAATTCTAAGAATTTGGAAGTTTTGTAGCATTGAGGAGCAGTATTTACAGGTTTTGGAGCAGCAATCCTTGTTGATTATGTATTTTGTTTCATATATGTATTCCACCTAGTGCCATTTTGGTATATTTACCTTTACATGATATACATATATGTAAACTTCGCATATTTTGTCTTTAAGGGTTAGGAATCTTTAAAATATTTTTATTAAAAAATTAATATTTTATGTATTTTTTAGTAAACCAAGTCATTAAATTCAAAACTGTCTAAGTCAGAACTTAGTTTGAGTTGATTATGAGTTGACCCTTGGCCAAGTACAAGTTTGAGTTTTAGAACATTGATATGTACTGCAATTATTTCCTTTGAGTTGACCATTGGTCAATTCCAAGTCCAAGTCTTAAAACATTGACACGTACAAGGATTATTGTTTTTTTTTCAAATAAATTTATTTTCCGTGCAGTTTACTAAATCATGGAATTCTTTGTCCAAGCTTGCATTATGCAGAGGATCAACTGGTGTTTTCATCTTTGGATACTACATCTACTACTATTTTGCACAATCATATATGAAAGGATTCATGCAAATATCTTTTTTATTTGGCTACATTTCTTGCATATGCTATGGTTTCTTCCTCAGGCCCGGAACAATTGGTTTCCGTGCTTCTTTACTATTTGTCTGCCATATATACCACTCTATATAAATGGATGGACCTGAGCAAATTTTTGTTTCACATTCCCTATAATGTAGACACTAATTCTTGTGGTCATTGACTTCGTTCCAAATTGGCATGTTTGGATTGTAAAGAAGCGTCATGGTAAGAATCGATCCATATATTTCTAATTTTTTTCTAGAATCGAAGCACTCTTTTAGGTAGAAGTGACCACTTTATAATTGGCCAATTTTGATCTTGTAAGATGCCCATTTAAACATATTTAATACCTCAAAGGTATAATTCAAAGTTCATAGGAATCAAACCTGATCAGGTATCTAGGCAATTCCTTGTATGACTTCTAAGTTGAATCAAGTGTTGGGAATATTAATTAATCCTCCCTTGACCACCATAGCCTATTTATATTTTCCTAGATTAGGAGGTCATTTCCACTTCTATAGTGCCACGAGGGACTCACCTGGGGCTACCTAACACTCAATGCACCTATCAGCATGAGTTTAGTTGCTCCAGGGACCAATCTCTATAATTTAGGAACCCACTCTGAGTGCCACCAGTAGTCTCCCACAGTTGACCCTAGTCAGTGTTCAGTTATGCTCTAATTCCCATCAGTTAGATTACTCTCAGTCATCCTAGTGCCAATTTACATGATTTGAGGGAAGTAGGGCATATTTTCTCACCTAACTCAGTCAGTTAACTGGTTGTGAACTGATTCAGTGATCCGGATTTGCATTAGTGATCTCTAGTGATAATTTTTCCACACTGAGTTATCTTCGAAGTCAATATAGGTTGGTAGATTCGAATCCTATCTTAGCCATTCAAATTTACTATTTGTAACACCATTTTATTGCATACAATATATTGATTAATGGATGTAATGTTATTCTTCCAATGATTGGTCTCATGTGTGTTTAATTTTCCATGAATCATTGATAAGATTTTACTGTATTATTTCTCTGTCTTCTCCAATCTTCTTTCACATTTGATTTCATCCAGGCATGAGGATCCAACCTCAAAAAATTAAATATGGTATCTGTAGAAGGAGCAAGTCGATAAGTCGACTTGAATGAGGACCGACTTAGTCGATCAGTCGACTAAGTCGATGGGCCGACTTAGTCAATCAACCGACTAAGTCGGTCGGCCAACTAAACTAGAGAGATTAGGTTGGCCATATAAAGTCGCGTCGGTTCACCGAACCGACAGGTAGTTATTTTGTAACCATATGTAAATTGTATATATTAGGCTGTTGAGCCAAACGAGAACTCAGTTCAGTTCCCTGCATTGTATGAACTCATTATAATAATATAATCTGTTTAATCCTATCTGTTCTTGTCTCTTGTCTCTGCTCTATATTTATGTATGTTTTAGTATGTATTATTGGTAACCTTATGTGATCTGTGAGATTACAACATTGGTTCTGTTGCCGGAGGTGGTCATACCACCTCCCCAGCCAGAAAAACCATCGACTTCTATCCCGCAAACCAAAGGCCCCACCTCCACTGTTGCAGGTACACAGTAGACAGAAGCAGAAAAGCACAAAAAGAGGAAGGAGCATCATGGAAATATTATTAGACTTTGGATTAGCTTGAAGGATGCAAGCTCCTTGACTGACACAGAGGTGGTCCAACTCCTTAAAACTCTAGCCAAGGAAGCAAAGACAAGGACTGAGCGAAAAACCAAAGAACTCACAGACAAAAATACAGAACAGGTCGAGTTTCTCGACAAATGCAGGACTTTAGCTCAGTCCATCATACCAGGCCCCATAGAAGTCGACACCGATAGACCACTTGAAAGAGCATACCAGCTATTTGAGAGCATGGTGTCGACCATCCAAGCACACCTCCAGGAAACCGAGGAACATAAAGAGGAAACTTCTAGACTTCTATTGGCACAACACACTGCATTCTTGGAAGCATACAAAGTATTACAGGACCATATGGAGGAGTCTGTCGTAACTGAAGAAGTCCTAAGAGACTGGCCTACTCACTACGGGCAAGTTTATCAACAGACACGACAGACTCGGCAAGGGATTCAGGCTTTGGAAAGTAGGAAGACTATGGAGGCAACACTTAGGCTGACGATAGAAGAACAGATAGTGCTGGAAACCACCAAACTACAGACACTGGAAAGGGAAGCACATCAATGGGTGCAACAAACTCTCCCCAACTTAGAGAAAGTCAACATCATCTGCCCACAGATGAAAAGACTCATCGACACTGCAGAAGAGCAAAACCAGTTCATGGGCACCAACATGGAAAAGATAGCAGAAGTCCCCATCTCGGAGAAGATGTTGGTTCTGTCTAGCTTAACCACATTAACCATCGAGATCCAGAAAGATTTGCAGAGTTGGATAGATTTCCAACATCACCTCTCCATCACAGCTCTAGCCATTGTTGAGGTCTGTGTACAGAAAAGACCAACCATCCATCTCTACAGTCTGCCACAATAAAAATTTTGAAGACCAAACAAACAAATTTTGTGTACCTCCCTGTTTCTTCGGGACGAAGAAACGTTTTGTTCGTGGGGGAGATGTAGAAGGAGCAAGTCGATAAGTCCACTTGAACAAGGACCGACTTAGTCGATCAGTCGACTAAGTCGATGGGCCGACTTAGTCGATCAGCCGACTAAACTAAAGAGATTAGGTCGGCCATCTAAAGTCACGTTGGTTCATCGAACCGACAGGTAGTTATTTTGTAACCGTCTATAAATTGTATATATTAGGCTGTTGAGCCAAACGAGAACTCAGTTCAGTTCCCTACATTGTATGAACTCATTATAATAATATAATCTGTTTAATCCTATATGTTCTTATCTCTTGTCTATGTTCTATATTTATGTATGTTTTAGTATGTATTATTGGTAACCTTATGTGATCTGTGAGATTACAACATTGGTTCCATTACTGGAGGTGGTCATACCACCTCCCCAGCCAGAAAAACCATCGACTTCTATCCTACAAACCAAAGGCCCCACCTCCACTGTTGCAGGTACACAGGAGACAGAAGCAAAAAAGCACAAAAAGAGGAAGGACCATCATGGAAAGACTACCAGACTTCGGATTAGCTTGAAGGATGCAAGCTCCTTGACCGACACAGAGGTGGGCCAACTCCTCAAAACTCTAGCCAAGGAAGCAAAGACAAGGACTGAGCGAAAACCAAAGAACTCACAGACAAAAATACAGAACAGGTCGAGTTTCTCGACAAATGCAGGACTTTAGCTCAGTCCGTCATACCAGACCCCATAGAAGTCGACACCGATAGACCACTTGAAAGAGCATAACAGCTATTTGAGAGCATGGTGTTGACCATCCAAGCACACCTCTAGGAAACCAAGGAGGAACAGAAAGAGGAAACTTCTAGACTTCTATTGGAACAACACACTGCATTCTTAGAAGCATACAAAGTATTACAGGACCATATGGAGGAGTCTGTCGTAACTAAAGAAGTCCTAAGAGACTGGCCTACTCACTACGGGAAAGTTTATCAACAGACACGACAGACTCGGCAAGGGATTCAGGCTTTGGAGAGTAGGAAGACCACAAAAGCAGCACTTAGGTCGACGATAGAAGAACAGATAGTGCTGGAAACCAGCAAACTACAGAAACTGGAAAGGGAAGCACATCAATGGGTGCAACAAGCTCTCCCCAACATAGAGAAAGTCGACATCATCTGCCCACAGATAAAACAACTCATCGACACTGCAGAAGAGCAAAACCAGTTCATGGGCCCCAACATGGAAAAGATAGCAAAAGTCCCCATCTCGGAGAAGATGTCGGTTCTGTCCAGCTTAACCACATTAACCATCAACATCCAGAAAGATTTGCAAAGTTGGACAGATTTCCAACATCACCTCGCCATCACAGCTCCAGCCATTGTTGAGGTCTGTGTACAGAAAAGACCAACCATCCGTCTCCACAGTCTGCCATAATAAAAATTTTGAAGACCAAACAAACAAATTTTGTGTACCTCACTATTTCTTCGGGACGAAGAAACGTTTTGTTCGTGGGGGAGATGTAGAAGGAGCAAGTCAATAAGTCTACTTGAATGAGGACCGACTTAGTTGATCAGTCGACTAAGTCAATGGGCTGAATAAGTCGATGGGCCGACTAAGTCGGTCGGCCGACTAAACTAAAGAGATTAGGTCGGCCATCTAAAGTCGCGTCGGTTCATCGACCGACAGGTAGTTATTTTGTAACCGTCTGTAAATTGTATATATTAGGCTATTGAGCCAAACGAGAACTCAGTTCAGTTCCCTGCATTGTATGAATTCATTATAATAATATAATCTGTTTAATCCTATCTATTCTTGTCTCTTGTCTCTGTTCTATATTTATGTATGTTTTAGTATGTATTATTGGTAACCTTATGTGATCTGTGAGATTACAACAGTATCAGAGCAGGTATCTAGGCCAGCTTCAAACCTCGAAAAATTCCATTGATGCACCATAAGAAATTGGCTTCCACATAAATCCTTGTATTCTTTCGTTACTCCCTCTAGATTCTGTCCAGAGAAGTCTAGCCAAGTGTGATGCACCCAAAGAAATTGCACATGTAGTAGTGGAGAGTGTTTGAATTGGTTTGATTGTGAATTGAAGTGTCTTAAAGTGTTTTTGTCGGTACACTCAAATATTTATAAAGAATTAGCTTTTTTTGAAGCTGTAAGATGGAGAATTCAATAGCTTTAATACCCATAATCCTCACTCCCTTAAAATATCTTGATTGGAGGGATGATATGCAGATGGTCTTGCACAACAAGGGTCTTTACAGGGTCACCATGGGCAGAGAGGTCGAACTCCAACATCATCTTGAAAAATTGAAGTATCTGAACAAGCTTGATGAAGCATTTGGATTCATGTTCATCCACATCTCCATATAGTTACTCTTTCACCTTCAGGGATTGAGAAAACCAAAAGAAGTATGGCAGAAGCTCGAATCCTTACTTCAAAAATTGGATGAGTTGAAGGCCCATGTCCTCGAGAATGAGTTGATAGCACTACAACCTAGCAAATTTGAAACTATACAACATTTTTTATTAAAATTAAAATTACTGGCCATGTAATGCAAGATTGACAAGAAGGATGAGAAATTGGTGCTCTCAATTCTGAGCAAACTTGGCCCATAATTATCATTGTTTGTATCTACCTTTCACTCAGGGAGAATGAATACTCCTAATTGGTGAATTCCATCCCTTTATGCCTTCACAGAGTCTCTAATACAGGAACAAGAGAAGCTAATACAGATGGGATCCCTCAGATCGTTTCCAAGTCAAGATCTCTTGGCTGGTGAGACAAAGAATGCATAGCAATGAGGAAGCATAAAGGTAAAGAAAAAATGAACATTGAATTTGAACCTAAGGAATAGTTTGATCTAGCAGATGAAGCCTCAAGCTCTAAGAAGGAAAAACATTATAGGTTTGACAAGGGTAAGTGCTCCTACTATAAGAAAGGAAACCATAAAGAGAAATATTGTATGAAGAATACCATAGATGAGATGTCAAAAATCCTTGAGCAACACAATATTTCCCTCCATGAAGGTGCAAGGAACGCTAACTCTAGAGACAAGACTAAAGATCATAATCACAGATGGCATACACTGAAGGCTGGTTTTTCAAAATCACATGCCTTCCTCATTGATTCAAGAGCCTCCAATCACATGGTTGACTCCAAAGAATAATTCTCTTCATTACAACTTACTAATGGTCCAAGTATTTACATGGAAGATGACACTCAAAACCAAGCTGAAGGAAAGGGTTCAATCAAGTTAGAGCATGGAGCCTTGTTTAAGAATGTACTCTATGTTCCCTCCTTAGTAGAAAATTTGTTGTTTATATACCAGATGACTTATAAAAGCTCACCAAAGTGAGTGGTAATTGGTCCAAACTCAATGGAGATCTCAGATATTTCAATTGGGTAGCTTATAGCGAAAGGTGTTGAAAACCATGCCTCCAAGGCATATGAATTATTACACTTTTTTCCATACTCGGATCTAGGGCCATGTCAGCTTCCACTTGAAAGGGAAGGTAAATTCATCCTACCTAAACATTTTACATATGATAATGTTTCCATTAATGTCTCAAATTAAAAATCCAAAGTAGGGGACCAAGTTGAATCAGTTGATAGAATTGAAGTTGAATTTCAATAGGATCTAGATTCAGATCCAGTCCCTATTCCCAATCCTAGGCCTAAATGGGCTCAAAAGGTTATTGAGGCAGCTGGGAACACGACATGAGAGTCATTTGACATGAGGAGAACAAGACCTCAGTTTTAAAAAGAGATCCTTGTGTTACATCAAGAAAATTCACTTCTTATAGAGAGGTTCTACAAACTCCCAGAGAGATGCTACATGATGGTAAGGTTTGACTAACAATTATGCTCACTAAAGAACAAATTGGATCGTTTCACTCTTCCTCCAAAAATAAGAGACACAAGCAACATTTCTTTCCTATATATCATCAAATTGGAAGAATGTGGAGAGGTTCACATGCGCAGTACCAGGAAACCAGTGCACACATAACCATCACACTACATTACTGCTCCACAGAGATGCGGATTGCAGAAATATTTTCAAATTTTTTACTCAAGAATAATTTTTTTCTCCTAGTATGAAAGCTTGATCCGGATTTTTGCTGCTTATTTTGAGGCGAAGGGGTTTCCCATGAGGTTTTCCCTTTTTCCTTGTTTTGTTAACCAATCATTTTTACATTTATATTATATAGGTGACCTTTGGTATTAGTTTCCAGGGCCCATGTTGTCCAAGTTAGGAATAAGAGGGGGGTGTTAGGATTATTAATTAATTTTCCCTTAACCACCATAGTCTATTTGTATTTTCCTAGCTTAGGAGGTCATTTTCACTTCATTAGTGCCATGGGGGACTCATCTGGGGCAACCTAACACTCAATGCGCCTATCTGCATGAGTTTAGGAGCTCCAGGTACCAATCCCTATAAACTAGGAACCCACTATGAGTGCCACCAACAATCTCCAACAATTGACCCTATTCGGTGTTTTGTTATGTTTAGTTATGCTCCGATTCCCATAAGTCAAATCAATCTCAGTCATCCTAGAACCACTTTGCATGATTTGAGGGAAGTAGGGCGCCTTTTCTCACCTGACTCAATCAGTTAACTGGTTGTGAACAGATAATGAATCTATTTATTAGTTTACATGAATTGTTCTCCCTTCTGCATCCTTCTCTTCACATTGATTTCATTCAGTCCTGAGGATTCTATGCTTCATTAACATTAACATGGTATTTGAGGGGTATCTAGACCAGCTTAAAATATCATAAACTTCGATTGATGCACTAGAAGAAATTGGTTTCCACATAAATGCTGGTATTCTCGCCTTGCTCCCTCTGGATTCTATCCAGAGAAGTCTAGCCATGTGTGGTGCACCGAGATAAAGTGGACATGTTGAAGTAGAAAGTGTTTAAATTGGTTCGATTCGAATTGAAGTGTTTTGCAGTGTTTTTGCAGGTACATTCAAATATTTTCTGAAAAATTAGTTGTTTTTGAAGTTGTAAGATGAAGAATTTAGTATGTTTGACACCTAGAATCTTTACTCCCTTCAACTTTCTTGATTGGAGGGATGATATTCAGATTGTATTGTGCAACAAGGGTCTGTACATGGTCACCATGGGCAGAGAGGTCGAACCCCAACAACATCTTGAAAAATTGAAGTATCTAAAAAGCTTGATGAAGCTTTTGGCTTCATGTGCATCCACATCTCCAAAGAGTTACTCTTTCACCTTGAGGGATTGAGAGCACCAAAAGACGTATGTGAGAATCTTGAATCCTTGTTTGGATAACAAGATGAGCTGAGGGGCCATATCCTAGAGAATGAGCTAATAGCACTACAACCCAACAACTTCAAAACTATACAACAATTTTACTCAAAATTCAATTCACTGGCCATGTAATGCAAGCATTACGAGATTGACAAGAAGGATTAGCAATTGGTGCTCTCAATTCTGAGCAAACTTGGCCCAAAATTCTTAGTGTTCATATACACCTTTCACTCTTGGAGAATGAATATATCCTAGTGCCACTTTGCATGACTTGAGGGAAGTAGGGCGCCTTTTCTCACCTAACTTAGTCAGTTAACTAGTTGTGAATTGATCATGAATCTATTGATCGATTTACATTGAATTGTTCTCCCTTGTACAACCTTCTCTTTACATTGATTTCATTCAAGCTTGAGGATTCTATGCTTCATTAAAAATAACATGGTATCATAGAGGCTATTCAAGCTAGCTTCAAACCTCAGAAACTTCCATTGATGCACCATAAGCAATTGGGTTCCACATAAATCATGGTATTCTTGCATTGCTCCCACTGGATTCTATGTAGAGAAGTATAGCCAGGTATGATGCACCCAGCAAAAGTGTACATGTCAAAGTGGAGAGTGTTTGAATTGGTTTGATTGTGAATTGAAGTGTTTTGTGGTGTTTTTGCAGGTACATTCAAAGATTTTATGAAGAATATTTAGCAACAAATTTGTTGTCTGTATACGAGATGACTCATATAGGCTCACCAAAGCGAGTGGTATTTGGTCTTGACTCAGTGGAGATCTTAGATATCTCAACTGGGAATCTTATAGAAAAAGGTGTTGCAAACCATGCCTCCAAGGCATATTAATTCTCACACTTTCTTCCATACTCATATCCAATGCCATCTCATCTACCATTTGAAAGGGAAGGTAAATTCATCCTACGTAAACCTTTTGCATATGATAATGTTTCCATTAATGTTTCAGATTCAGAATCTAAAGCAGAGGACCAAGTTGAATCAGTTTATGGAATTGAAGATGAATTTCAATTAGATCCATATCCAGATCCAGTCCCTATTCCCAACCCTAGGTCTAAATGGGATAGAAAGGTTATTGAGGCAGTTGGGAACATGACTTGAGAGTCATCTGACATGAGGAGAAAAAGATATCAGTTTCAAAAAGAGAGCCTTGTGTTATGTCAAGCAAATTCATTTCTTCTATAGAGGTGCTACAAACTCCCAGAGAGATGCTACATGATTGTAAGGTTTGATCAACAATTATGCTCACTATAGAACAAATTGGATCATGTCATTCTTCCTCCAGAAAGAAGAGGCAAAGGAAACATTTCTTCCCCTATCTGTCATCGGAATGGAAGAAGGTGGAGAGGTTCACATGCACAGTACCAGGAAACTAGTGCACACAAGAACCATCACATTGCATTACTGCTCCATAGAGATGCAGATTGCAGAAATATTTTCACAAGTTTTCACTCAAGAAGAATTTTTTTCTCTTACTACGAAATAATGATCCTGGTTTTTCTTACTTTTTTTAGGGGGGGGGGGGGGGGGGGGGGTTCCCCGGGGGGT
>LPNX010943095.1:676111-792840 GCA_001517045.1 Pseudotsuga menziesii
GAAGAATCCTGCAAATATTCCAAACACGGTCATGATGATGGAGATAGGGGGTGGTAAGGTCAATGACCCACCCCCCTGTCATCTCTGTACGATTAGTAGATCGTCGCCGCCATTGTCTTACAGGAGCTCAAAACCCTCGCCTCCGGCCATGATCAAAATTTACAAGCAAATGTCAATAGGAGGTTAGTGAGTTATTAATATCATGTATATTACAATGTTATATAATTGATCAGTGTGGATTTTATATAGCACTTGATGAAAAAATTGTTGATTATCGTGAAACACAACTCGGTGCAAGTGATGCATCTAATTATTTTCACATGGCATTGCTTGGTGCAGGGACAGTTCAAATTGTATAGTATAAATCCTAAGCATATGATTCAAATGGTAGCCTGTGTAACTAACATTTATTTCCCCTGAGGCATGATACCCAAATAGTAGTTTGCTAGCCTAGATGTTGACTACTGCAAGAGTAGAGGGTACGGAGATGGACCTTGAGATGCTCATTAGATGATTTGAACCCACTTATTTTTACATGGAATTTTGTGTCGTTGTGTCTATGTTCATTGTAATAAATTAAAAAATTTCAAAACATGTAAGCTAATCATCTATGTGATTTGTCAAACATGTCACCAACCATTACCACATTGATCACAGGTCACATTCATGAGTGGAAGTGAGTGCAACTGTTGCAAAATTGATCATGAAGATCCACTTCTTATGGATTGGTTCTTGAAGTCCTTCATCCTTGACATCAAAAAATATTTAACTAAGTATCAAAGATTAAATTGCATTGGGAAACCCTGTTGAAAAAAAGCATTTACCTTCTTGTTCTTCATTTGAACTTTGATTTGGAAAACTGTTGTATTACCCAACAAACATATCTGCACAGTTATTGAGAAAATTTGCTTGTTGGAAAACAAGAAAAACTGCCTGCTGGTTTACTGCCTATTATATGGCCCTTTTGTACAACTATGCTAACTATTTTGCATGATTGTACCATCTTGTATGTATATAATCAAGTTGATCTTGCACCTTGACAGTTACTTGACAAGGAAACTAACCTACGAAGAGAGAGGCAAAATTAATTGCTCAATTGAATGATTTAAATAATACCAAGGATAATGAGGAGGAGGATGCATCAAATGTTTGAACCTATTGGTTCAGCTGTATTTTCTCTTTCGTATTGGTGAATTTCAAGACTTACATATTAGTAATACATTTAGCCTAATTCAAATGTCTTATTATAGTTACTTCAAATGCTCTGCCGGCTTCAAATTTGATTTTGTGAAGGCATTTTTTTACCAATTTAGGGGTTTTCTTTCCAACAGATAAATTGACAAATGAGCACAATTTTTGCTTGAAGGACTTCTTGCAATTCACAAAGCCAACTTCTAGGTATTATATGATGCAATTACCTATTTGTGTTGTATTTTTTTTTTGACTTCTATGTTATGTGCATGAGTCTATAGTGTTGTTTTCTTTTCCAAATTTTATAGGGTCATCCACCTATTTGTCTAGAACTATACCTTGTGGAGCAAAAGGATCAGTTTACCCATGAATTTTCTTTAGAACATGAGCTTTATCAAGCAATTGGCCTTGATATATTTCCTTAGAATTCCTTCATTATCAGGGTGTCTTATTTCACTTGTTATGTATTTTATATGATATTTATGCCTTTGTGTTTTCACTATGCAATATTAATGTTCTACCATGCAACTGTGGCTAGTTACAATATTTTTGTTGGTTATGTGTCACAAGTCATGTTATACGTTTGTATTTCTTTAGGAGTGACAGTGGTTCATGCATGTACTGATGCCTAATTTAATTTCTCTTCCCCCACCAGGAATACAAGTGTGTGCTTTTGGAGAAAGAGATTTGATTCTGTAGTTATAAACATAAGTACTCTAAGAAGCTCTAACATGATTTGCATTTCTTTTTATGACTGGGAGGGAATGAATCCAATATTTTGTTAGCAAGCTCGAAGGATGTTTCGAGTAATAAAAATGCAACCCTAGGTGCTAGAAAAATTCCTGTTGCACCCTTATAGGATTCATGTTATGATTTTGCTAACAAATTGAAAATGATTGGATGGATTTTGGTGGTTACTAACTTGAATATAAATGGGTGTTCTTTAGAGTGTCTAGAGGTTATGAGTTTTATAATGAATATAAAATGGTTGGTTTGATTTTGGTGGTTATTTGAATGTAAAACGTTGTTCATGAGAGAATATGCAAGTTATGATCAGATTATGATTTTGATAATGAATTGAAAATGACTGGATGTATTTTGGTGGTTACTTGAATGTAAATGGGTGTTCATGAGAGCACCTGCAAGTTATTATTTTGATAATGAATTGAAAATTGATTGGATGTATTTTGGTGGTTATTTGAATGTAAATGGGTGTTCATGAGAGCGTCAACAGGTTATGCTTTCGATAATGAATTGAAAATGATTGGATGTATTTTGGTGGTTACTTGAATGTAAATGGGTGTTCATGAGAGCATCTATTTTCTAAGAACTTGTTGTGGTAGTTGTTTGAGAATCGCATATCACATGTCCTTTATCTTTATATGCTTATAACTTATTATTTCAATTTGTTTTCATTATAAGATATAAGCGGCTACAAATATTCTCATGTTTTTATCTTCTTTCTCATTATCTTTTTAGGAGCTTGTATTTTTAGAAAAATTCCCTGTTCATTTAGTTTTTCTTCTCTCTTAATGATGCATGCTTGTCAAACATGCAAATGATTATACATATATATTATATATTTGTAGTGGTGACTTTGACAATGTTGTACCATGGATTCCATCCTCTATACAATCTTTCTTTGATGGTTTTATCAACTCTTTGCATTTGAAAGTGGAACAAAATGAGATTGATGAAGCTACTTCATCTTGTCGAGAGGATGAACTTGCTGATGTGAGTGCCACTTCTCTAAGGAAAGACCAAGCATTAAACCTGTTTTGTACTGCCTTTTTATATAGAACATCAATCCTTTTAGGGCTCATCATAGTTGTTTCTTATTATCATTTGAAGACTTACATATAGACGCATGTTGAATTGTTGAACTTGTGAATTATTGATGCACTCTGACTGATACATGGTATTATTTGGTTAAGACACAACACATGTCGTGTCATATTTTTGATTGGTTTGCATGGTAGGCTAATTTTTTTGAAAATATTTCCAAGTTTTATGTAGTAAAGTGGAAAATTTGTGCAATATTTATTTTTCTGGTAGTAGAAAGAATATGGCTCCATGTACTATTTCTATCAAAATTCCAATTTAGCAGCTGTGGAATTACAGTAGATTTGTACTATGATTGAAGAAAAGATAAGGCGAGAATAATTGAACCTTCAAAAGACGCAAGAACTAAATGTTGCAGTGAAAGAAAGAAAAAAAATCCCTTGCCACTAGTGGCAAACCGGACATTGATTTGCTAATTTTATGTGGTGATAATGTGTTTCCATTGTATTTGAATGCTAAAGGGTTTACCATCACATATTTGGTTATTTACGGTGCGCATGCATCCAAGTAAGCAATCTGTATTTGTAACTTGTAAGATTATATTCAAGTCCAGAGTTTGCATTCATTGTTCTCTAACTAATTAGTTTCTAAATATCTTTCCAATTATGGAGGCCTTTGGATCACATGCTTGGAAGCATGCCTATCCTTTTCTCATTTTTAATCTTCGTCTTAAGAAATATTCCATTCACCTAATTTCAAGGGTTTGTCTTATTTTTTACTTGTAACATCTATAAGCTCACTCTACTTGGAAGAGACAGGTTCCTCCTCTAGATTTCCTTTTTGATAGTTATTAGTGTCCATGTGTTGCTTAATCTTTGAACTTTTCTTCTATGTAAACGTTTTTTCTTTTCTTTTTCCAAATACGATTTTATCACATAATTATTTTTGGCGGTTAGTTGTATGAAATAATAAGCTATATGATAATGAGGATGTGGGGGACGAAAGAAAGGTTTTTCAAAGGGAGAGTTAGTTGAGATGAGGACCTGCATACGACCCCTACGTTTTCCAAATGTGGCGTTTCCTTTGACAATGACGCAACTCCTTAGAAGTATCTTATTCAGTACTTATGTTACCATATATGTTTCAATGCATTTTTTAGAATGGCTAATTAATGTTCCGAATTATATTCACGATTTCTCTTTCTTTTAATTCATAAAAGGTTGGATAACTTGCAAAATCTCCTTAATCTTATTTTTTGTCCTATTATTAGACAACTTTTATAGATGTATGTGGCTTTAATATTGCAACATTGCAACAATCCAAATGGATTTATGCATCTTGCTCTTAGCATGTTGAAGTCAAGAGATAAGATACCTACGTTATTATGGTCTTATGGGGCATATATTTTGTATGGTCAACAAAATTGATTAGGATTTCTTTTTTGTAAGTGTTCTCTAAAACATTTCTCTATGCTGAAAATTTTATGTTCAATTAATAACATTTGATTGTGTCCTCTTTGAATAGTTGTTAATTCATTATGCACTAGATATGCAATTGTTTTTGTCAACAAGGAGGATGGATTTTTTTTTCCCTTAAGGAAGTGGATGACCCTAGAACTCTAAACAAGATCCTCTATTTAAGGCTTCCTGCCAACACCTATTATATTAATGAGCTTGTAGCTCTCTTGGAGAAGAAGATTGGTAAGACTCTGGAGAAGACCTATGCACCAGAGGAAGAGGTGCTGAAAAAATTGTAGTTTAGGATTTGGAATATTTTTCTTTCTTCCCCTGTCATTTGTAGACTTTATTCAAATGTATTTTTGAAGAGTCTTATGCATCTATTTATTTGCATTACATGTGTTGAGTATAGATTCTTTTTCTTGATACAAGTTGTTGGAAATGTGGGAATAATATTTTATTTTTATTGATTCGTTTTGAGAGAATGAGTGACTTAGATCTTGTACATTGCTCTATGTGTAATGTAGAGTTGACATTCCCAATTAATTCTATGTTCTCAAACGACCATTCTATTTTTGTGAAGGGGGATCAATCAATTTTTGAAATTGGACCCGATGGTGTGGAGGCCAGTCAACTCTACCCAGAGGTGAAATTCACGACCGTTGAAGAATATCTTAGCTAATATGTCTAAATTTGATTGGGATAGGTACTTGGTAGAATAATTGTGGAGTTGTCTTTATCCAATTTAGATAATGTTGTTGCCAGTGTCACATTTCTAGTGATTAATACAAGCAGTAAACAACATTCACAATCCTTAATTAGAAGTAGTGGAGATAAATGTCACAAATAGTTAAGGTAGATGATGCATTTTGTTTTGTATGTTAAGGGAGTTTTGTGGATATCCATTTATCAATCAAAGTTAAGATCAGACATATCTTGCCTTATGGGTATATTGCTATTATGTTAAGAACACTACTTTCCTCAAATATACAGTTGGGATTTTAAATGGGTTTGCATTGCAAATTATGCTGGGATATTGTCTTCCCCCTTAAGCTTCACTACATTCCTTGTGTGATTATGTCATTGCAATATTATCCAATAAGGTGTTGTAACTTGCACAAACAATTTGTTTTTTCATGTTCATTTTTGCTTTTAATGTGAAAGAAGAATTGAATATGCTGGACAAATTTGAAAATCTATGGAATATATTACAATAAAATGAAGTTGCTCGACTGTGATCTGAGTCTGGGAATAACGTAATTCATTAGTGACATTTGTGCCTAATTTTGGTTGAATGAAGCGCTTGGGTATAGCAATGTAGCAAGGGTTGGCTTTATAAAATGGAATCTAAACTTTGTGAAATGAAATAGTAGAACAAACCGAGTAGTAATATGAATTCAGTAAAATCATCTCTTGAGTAGCACATCTTTATGTTCAATATTTCACATACTCAACCTAGGGAAAGGGTTTAGCATTACATATTCTGAGTAGCTCTAGTATTTTAAGACCCATGTCAATATGCTTTCCTAATACAAATATATCAAATACTTAAACTTGTCTTTCTTATATTCATCTTTATTAAAATATGTAAAGGCACTGTGCGTTGCAGTTTTGTAGTTCAACCTGGGAGGTATTTATTTTGTTGTGGAATGCAATTGCCGATGATCCTAGCACAAAATTGGATGCTCATATCAACGATGGGATTAGTTTGAGTGTAACTAGTGCGAGAAGCAACTTGTGGGCAGATTTAAAACGTAAAATAAGACTTGATCCCAAATGCTATGAATGTTGTCTTTATGCAATAAAGTGCAATTCTGTTAAGGAGAAATGGAGTGTTGTTGTTTCGATGCAATCATTTTTTTTTCATAACATGCCATATGTAGCTTTAATAGATGCACCTTAAATATGGAAACTAGGTTCTCTTCTTTAATTCAGGTGAAAAAAAGAACTAAACATCTATATTACCATAGGTAGATATGGAAACACAATGTTTCTCTATGAAAAACAGACTTGCTCTATTTTGGAAATTTGTTGACTACCTTTGAACACTTGCATCCATGCAATCTTCTTGGTGTCCCAAAATGGGTGTAATTCCCTTACAATTTTCTTTTGTGACTTTTAAAAAACATTTGATTTTTTATAGACCTGAAAATTGTGATGGATTTGACATACAAGACTATATTTTTGAGTCTTGATTGATAAAACCATTTCAAAGTTCTTCTTATTAATTAAATTAGCTCAATTTTCATTCTGCAGGGATGGAAAATTATTATTATGCTCAGAACTCAGAAATATTCAATTTTCTTATTAGACTGTCTTTCCACATGTCCTCCAAATTGTGAGTTCGTTGGATTTTTCTAGTATTCCAAAACATTCTCAACTTTTCAAGTCATTTCTACTTATTTTTTAATATTCAAGAGACAAAGAGACTAAGTTGCCTTCCCAACATCAGACAAAGCAAATAAGATCTCGTTAGAATGCTTTTCCAAAAGAAGTATCCTCCTCAGGTTGGATTTGTTTTTGTTCTCCTCAACATACAACACCTTGTCTACACCAACTAGATTTTAGTTATCCTTTTCAACCTTTTTTACCCTTTACGAACAACCTATCGATGTATTACTACACCTTCTTAGGGAAATTGATAGTTGTTATTCTATGAGAGAATCAATATATATGTATTACATCAATCGTACACCATTATCCTACTTGTATTACTTCTAATTCATTGTTATTGCTACAAGTTGTAGTAACCCCATTCAATTGAGAGTAATCCCAGGTTTTACATATACATAAAATATTAATAACTTTGTGTTCCTACATACATTGAGCCACAATAAGAAAAGAATTCACATTTTGTATGGGAGACAAAAAAATAGTGAACCAAAACAGGATCCCCCACTCAGAATCACCACAGAAAAAAACAAAGATAGAAAAGTAGAACCACTCAGGAAATGTCACTACTTTGCCAATTTTCCATGGAATTAACTCGTCAAAAAATAATTATGTAGATCTGTAGAGACACATGATCACCATCAGAGAAGAAACACTATAGGTATGTTTCCTATCCATGGTAGGATAAAAGAAAACTCGTTATTGACCTTGCTCATGAGTGGATGCTTCCTAAAAACATCAGTCCAAAATTTAAATTCTCTAAACAATAACAGAGGAAATAATTGTCATAAAATATGCCCCAAGAAAATACAAAGACTCACTCTCAAACATAGAAAATTTTAAAACCCTAGGGTATCCCTCTAAACATTTGGGAATGATCGACATACTCTTCGAATATTAGTTTCCTTTTGTCAAACCCATCCTTTGATAATAAATATTCCACCTTATTATATTCTCTGAATATATTCTGGTAGGAAAGCTTCTGGAAGCACCTTTCAAGGGCCTTAATTATCCCCATACACCCTTCTATATTGAGAACAAAGAGTGAAGTAATGCCCTTGCTCCAATTAATGATGATATTGGAATCCCAAACCACCTGAATCCTGGCCATATTTTTTATGGAAGTAAATTTTAATAGCACCCACAAATCCAATATCTCCACCTTGGTATTGGTTCCCACACCCCCTTCCATATTTAATTCAAAGTAATGAGATCTATTTAGCTTAATATGTACCCTTATGCCACAACGACCACACGAGCCCTAACATGCCCCATCACAAAATACGATAGGATCATCATTTCTAAAATCAGGATCATATATCACTCTAGTACAAATGTTCCTATCCACTGGTTGTCTCTCACCATATAGACCCATAATATTTTGTGTCACTTCCTGATTACTAGTTTTTTTCCCTTCAAATAATACCTAATTTTTGTGGATCCATAAACCCCAATAGTAGTAGCTCAGGAATTCTTTATTTTCCCTACAAGTTCGCACTCAACCCATCTCTACAAGAAACTAATTATCGACACCGCATTCCAAGTACCTTTAAATATCAATACTTTTTAAAGGTCCCTCTACTGAAATATCACAAAGGAGCACTGAACAAAAAGGTGTTGTGTGCATTCACCAGTAACCCTACAAAGAAAACACATCCCTGGCACGATTCCACCCCTATTAAAAATATTATTCCATGTCAGTAACTTATCTGCTAACACCAACTTGAAAAATAATTTGATTTTAAGGAGAAATTCCCATATACATATTTCATCTTTCCACCAACTAACAACCCCCTCCAATTCGATATAAAATAGAGGCTGATATGCCAATTTGGCCACCACCTGGAAATTGGATTTATTCCATGACTAAACAAGTATCTCATCTCCTTGTCCAAGAGAAATACCAGACTTGTTTATTGCTCTTAAAAATTGATCCCATTATGTAGCCAATAGCCCACTAAAACCAAGGGAGTCACTTGTTCTCCATCCTTGAATTAGCCTAGTGATTAGAGCCTTGTGAAACCTATGCTAGATTTCTAATACCTCTGGACATCAGAGCTTCTAATAGTTCTTTTGTTAGCTGAAAATTTGTAGGTCCTCCTATCCACCTATCTCTATCCACTTTGACTTTCATCCCATATCCTATCCTCCATGCCAAATAGTTCCAAAATACTAGAAAGAACTTGCATAGGCCAATCCATAAGTTGGAGGCATTGCATCATAATATTTTCCCTTGATGCTACCCATTCCTCCATTGTCTTCCCCTTTAGATATTTCTCATGGATTACCCTACTCCAAAGACCATTATCTATCATACAACACCGAAGACCTTTAGTTGTAAGAGCCAACCCAAACTTGAATATGTTTAAGAATTCCCATCCCCCATACAATTTTGGTTGCACTAGGTCCTCTCATCTAATCAAATGAATGTTTTTTAACCTTATCTCTAGTCTAGAGAAAGTTGAAACATTTTTGTCTAATTTTGTCAAAGATGAACTTCGGAACCTTTTCCAACACCACCAAGTATACTAGAATACATTCCAAAACCGATTTGACTAGAACCATCCTCCCAACCAACTAAAACCATTTATAATTCCAATTGACATCTCTATCCACTTAAAGTATTTACCAAAATGTTTAAACATAATTAAAGTGCTCCTCTCTAATAAATAATCAATATATTCATACAAGAAGTGGACACATTCGAGTAGGATGACTTGAATTCATGGTCTTGGAAGTAGTGTAGTTGATTATGTCATTTCTAATATCCCTCTTTACAATGAAATAATAAATTTCAACATATTAAATGGCAATGATCCTGGTTCTAATAATAGGCCTTTAATTATAACCCTAGGTATTACCATGCATAATGAGCCCATGGATGAAAATTCTCAAAGCCAAAAGCACTTGATTTTTGATAAAATAATATAGATAGCTTTCTAAATTATTTAACAAAGAATTTTTTCCCTCTTTCTAACAAGATCAATATCGAATACCTCTATTACTACTTCCCTATCCTCCACGATTAACAAGTTCTCTTGTGAAATATCTAGCAAAAAGAAAAACATAAGAGCGAACCTTTATGATAACGAATGTAAGCATGCACATAGAGAATTAAGAAATCTACTAACAAGCCCCTGAAAGAAGACAAGATAAGTAAGTACAAAGCTCCAATTAAAAGAAAAAGGAATTGCTATATAAATAAAAGACATGAAAAACTTTTACACTTATCTAAGACATCTCCTAAGAAAATCTAGAGACAAATTCTAGCTTATACAACTAAACAAAATAGTAAGATCTCTTTGGAGTAATGGAACTCATATATTAAAAATCTTTAAGAATCCTTAGACATCATGGATAACATTCAAACACTCCTTACAACTGAGCAAGTATTTTCCTTAGTAGACATTGACTTTGGGATTAATCGCATAGCTAATGGAAAAGCTAAAGACATTGAAGGGTAACAATCATAAATCTTAAAAATCGGAGCAGCCGTCCTTGTCCCCTATATTCACAATCTCTTTAATCTAGCTATCAAGCATGGCTTCCCTAAGCCTAGGACTCAGAACCTTATAGTTCATTTTTTTAAATCCAGAGATAAATATTAGCCCTCTAATTATCGAATCATTATGATTATCCCTCTTTTAGCTAAGTTATAAGGTATTGTCCTTGAAAAGAAGATTAACATATGTCTAGAAAATGAAGGAAAGCAGGTTAAAGGCCAAGCATGATTCATAAGGCATCACTCAACCGCGGACCACCTTGTTACGCTTAGTATCATCACAAAGGAGTGTCATAATAATAAATCCAAAATTTTTTGTTGTTTCATGGAATTTGGAAAATATTTTGATATAGTGCCTAGAAATAACCTTTGGAATAGATTAGAAGAGTTAAAAGTTCCTCTCTAGTTGAGGGATGCAGTTATAAGGTTATATGAGAACGTCATTTCCAAATTCAAAACGTTGAAGGGTGGTCATAGGATATTATTGTAACATTGGAGTTAAGCTAGGGTGCTCCCTTTCCCCTACCCTTTTTGACACTTGCATTGATAAGCTAGAAGATTGTTTAGAAGAGGTAGGTTGCACTAACACGACCTTAGCAGGAATAATCATCATGCTTCTTCTTTATGCCGACGAATCATTCTTATGGCAAGGTGTCTATATGATCTTGAGAAGAAACCATGAATTATCAAGGATTTCTAAACCAATATGGGCATGACCTTAACACTAACAAACAAAAGTCATGATTATTAAATCCAATAAGGGTACTTGTGACAATAGAAGCTTAAAGGAAGTAACCTCTTATAAGTATCTAGGAATTGACTTTCTTCACAAGCTCAACTGGAACTATAGCATTGAGAAGAGGATGAATGGAGAGTGGAAATCCTACTTTGGTCTTGAAAACAACTGTAAATCGACAAACATTGTGATGTGCGACAAAAAGAAATCCCTCTTTAAAGCATTTGTCACTCCCTTTATCTTATATGGCTGTGAAGCTTAGGGATGTAGTATTTCCAAAGAATCATGGAGAGAAATTGAGCAAATCTAGAATCGATTTATTGCTTATAATCTTAAAATTAAGAACAACATACCCTATCATATTCTTCTCTTACAAGTAGGGCTCTCTCCTATTGAAAGCATGACTAATGATTAGATATGTAATGTACAAGAACAAATTAAACAATATAGAAGACGACCAACTTCCTAAAATTGCTCTTAACTCCATCCAAAACCACCTTCACCTCAAGCAGGGATGGCTTAAAGATGCCATGGCGTAGTTAAATTATTGGCAGATTAATGAAACTACCACTTTACAAAATATAGATAACATTAAAAACATTATTACTTCTACATTCAAAGAGAAAATGTGGTGAAAGGAAGATTTAGAGGTAAATCGAAAACTACGATATATTATAAAGAGATCTTTAACCCTAATCTTGAGGATCACAATTATCTTTCTACCTTAACGAGCTCAAAGAAAAAAAATGTATTGCCAAGATTAGAACGAACTCTCATGAGATCCATAGTGAAACTAGGTATTGGACAACACATAAAACACCTTGGCATGAAAGGATTTGTCATATATATGAGTTTATTAGCATGGAAGATGAAAACTATTTTCTCTTAAATGCCTTGCTTTCACCCACATTAGATCTAAGTTCCAAAATCTTTGCTTCGACACTGACTTTTCTAATCTTCTAGATCCCCAAAACTATAGCAAACTAGAGACTCTCCTTTAAGCTTTTTGAAATATCGCATGATTTTGCATAATATATCATAATATAATGAAAATATTTTTAATAAAATATAAATTAAAATAAAACACAAATAAATAAGTATTTAATAGTGTCCCATGTATTAAAATGTATTATATTATTTTAAATTATACCACTGCTACATATGTTAAATATGTGAAATTAATAACGTGAATAGACGTATGTCTATAGTGGATAATCATTTGATTAATAAAGGTATTTAGTCATCGTCATATCATTGAAAAAAAATATATTCATAATAAAAAAAATTATCATTTAGTTTGTTGAATCCAATTTTTTTATCAATTAAATTGATTTTAGTATAAATTATTGTTATAATTAAATATTTATTATTAATAATTTGATTGGTTATTATGATAATATTTTTCTTAGTAGTGTGGTAAATTTTTTTATAATTTTTTTGGAGAAATGGGTGGGTTATATAGTTAAAAGAAATAGTTTAAATATGATAATGACAAATTTCTTTTTCTTAGTTTTATCAACAATATTATTTTATTTTAGATTTATTAAAATTGATTAAACAACACTAAAAGAAATTAGAGAGTTTTTTTCTTAATTAAGTATATATATTATGTTTTATTTTAGATTTATTAAAATTGATTAAACAACAGAGAGTTTTTTTCTTAATTAAGTATATATATTATGTATATTCAAATAGATACTGCATAAATGTAATTAAAAACTTCTACATAAATTTTTTTATTTAATCAAATTTACATATTTTTGAAACTTTTGTATAACAAATATTTTTTTTTCGGGCAGCAACACACCTCTCTCTTTATTGTTACACCTTTGCATACAACACCTCTGTTCACTGAATTAGCCAACAACGTAATAAAAAAATGGATAAGAAACCTTTTCTCAATAGGTGCGCCTCACACTGCTACATCTGCCCACTTTGGGAGTAAGCATGCCCCTTTTGGAGGTAGGAAAAAATAATGCCCACTTTGGTAGGGAAGAACAAGAGCTCATCAAACAAAAACAAAGACTCCTTCTTAATCGGTGAAAAATTTGAAAATCATGGTACTTTTATAGAGATATATTTCTGTAATGAATCACTAAGAGAGATTCACTCCAATTTCATTTATACTTGATATAAAGATGATGGCATTGAGAGATCCATCTTTAAAATATGTAAATTCTTAATTGCCTAATTATTTTAAAAATTAAATAATGTTGTAAAGAAATTGATTTTTTTATTTACTACTATATAAGTTAATAATAATAATAGAAAACAATTTTGATACTTATGAATAAGAATTATTTTTATAATAATAATATAAAAGATCTTTAGTTTTTGTGAATGAAACATAAATATGAAATTTTTCTTAAGTATAAACAACATAAAAATCAATTATTTAAGCAATATCTTTGAACCAAAATAACTTTGTTTAATACATACACAAATTGTTTACCTTAAAAAAATATGATCATATGAACATGGGCTTGAGTATCGAAAATCTCCTTCAAAGCAAAAATTATCACTTTTTACCATTTTGAGACTTGGAAAAGAAACACAATTTATTTTTTCACATACATTTTAAGTTAAAAGAAAATTTCTTGGAAAGGAAAAGTATTGTAATTTTTTTCTATTTAATTGATAAATGATATTCACTTTTTTTATAAGTGATGAAATGCAAGTTCAATTTTAAATAGTATTATAATAATAATAATAAAAAAATTTCAAAAAGACAAAAAAAAACGCAATGTAAACTTATAACTTTAATACTTTACCATAAAAAAAATCAAATCCCTTTACCTTCTAACTCCATAATTGGTATAAGTATAATTCTACCATTTCCGTAAACCGCTGGCGGAACAATGGGCGAGCGAGGGTTTTGCTGTGTGCAAGGCGGTGCTCTCATAGGTTTCAGAAAGGATGGCTATGATATCTGCGCTTCTTCGGGGCACTGGCCGTTACTGTAATCGGTATCTCTCATCCTGTCTCATTTTATTTCGGCTCCTGTTAGACAAGTTTTCCAGGGTTTGCATTCTGTATTTCTTTATACCCTTTTACGTTGTTCTTTACTATTGGGCTTTGGCCGGGCCGTTCTCTCCGTCACCCTCCCAGGGTTATTTGCCATGGTTTTTTTGGACTATTTGTTTTCTGCGTTTGCCTTTCCCGGCAACTGGAGTCCCTCCTCATAACCGAGGACTAGTACCAACCAGTTTTTAAAAAAGTGGGAAGTATATTTCATTTTTTTGTCACCTTTTTTATTGATGTTTGGATGGCGTCCTGTTTCTTCCGGATTTGGGGGAGCTGGCTGTCCTTGGGCAGTTAATTTGTCCTTTTGGTTGTGTCTGTCGGGATGTGGCATTTTAGGGTTTGACTTTAAAAGTTTGTCTTAGATTGCCGTCTCTTGGTCTGAATCCTTTGGGTTTATTGTTGTTTTTACCCAGAGTGTAACCCTCTTTTCTTTGACCGGGGCTGGTCCTTCGGTTTCGTGTTTGCTTGGCACCCGAACTTGGCAGAGGGCGGGTAGTTGTTGTTGGTTTATGGTAATGCCATCGCTGATAACTTTGGTCCTTACAGGGAGTGTTTGCTTGTTTCTTGGCACGAGGCTTAGTTTTTGCTTTCATTGACTTCCCTGTTTTGATGCTTAAGGCTCGGTTTGAGGGTTATACCTTGCGCATCCGGCCTCTCTTCTCGATTCGGTTGTTGATTCTTGGGTTTATCCTCTGGCGGTTAGGTTGTTGTGCTGTTTGGACTATGTCCTCATCGGCCAAAGATATAAGGCCTCGGTATTGAGGGTATACCCTTGCGCATCCACCCTCTTTTCCTGACTCGGTCTCTGATTCTAGGATTTACCTCTTGTCATTTTTGGTGTTGTGCGTTTGGGGTTGCGCCCTCATCTGCCAAAGATTTGGGGATTGGGATTTGATTTCTGTCATCCTCTGATTAGCTCTTTTCCAGCGACGATTTTCTTTGGGTTTCTTATTGACTGTATCCATTTGTGCCTGCTCTTCTTTGCCTGCTAGATTTCTGGACTGAGTTGATAAAATTTGGGGGTACGACTGTCTTTCTTTTTTTGGGGATGCTCCTACATGTGCTAGCTAAGTTTCACATTATGGATTTGACTGTATTTGATTTCTGTTATTGATTGTGGTTCATCTGGCACTCTGGATTGTATTCGATAATATATGAGGCTCGAAGATTCTTCTTAAGAAATCTGTTTGATATTTGGGTCTTATATTTTAGATTGTTGTTAACTTTCCCTCCTGTTCCGTAGATTATTGTATGGGGAGGTATTTTCTAGTATTTGAGGTCCTATTCTGATGACGAAAGACTTGGCTTTCTGGATGTTATTGGGTATATTTGGGGTTTATTAGTTCATCTATTATATGTAGATTGTTCATTCCTGTGCCGGTGCTGATATAAGAGATGATCTCTGCCTGATATCTGATATACTTCCCTATCTGTCTATACTTATTGGATCGTGATCTAAACTTGGATTATCTGCTTTTGATGAGTCACTGATCTGGTGTGATCCGTATTGGCTGTGTGGATTTTTTTGGTTTTTGGGGATAATCTGTCCATCTTTTTCTCATTTCTGTGCTGGTATTGATCTCAAAGTTTTCCTAGCATGGTTCTTGTTATTTAACCTTTCTATATGTTGCTTCATGTCCGGGGGTTGTACTTAGATAATCTACATATGATGGGTTACTGTTATGTTTAGTGGACTATTTTTCTGGTAAGATTTTACTTGATTCTGATGGTGGAGAATTTTGATGGGTCTCCCGACCCTAGTATGGACCATGGTCCTGCTCGTTTCCAGAGACGAAGAAAGGCAAAGGCCTACAAGACATTGGAAGGAAAACTTCGCTGTGTGGTTGGAAGAGATATTTATATGGATAGGGTGGAAGCTTTAAGCCGTTGTGCTTTAATTGGCAGGCTGGAATATGTTTCGATGGAAAAAAAGGATTGGGTTTCATGGGCTTCTGAGTTTTGGAAACCTTTTCTATCTTATGTTCCAACTATCAGCTTGTTGGTTCGGGGTTGGATCGTATTTGTCTTCTTAGAAGACTCACATGCCACTGAGGCTCTAAGTCGTCTATGGAGAGTGGGTAATGGCTCGTTAGTGCTGGATCGTTGGCATGCAAACTTTGATCCAGTAAGAGAAAGAGTGAAAAAGCGCCATCTGTGGGCAATTCTCCCAGGGCTTCCTTTCCCGCTCTGGAATAGATCTCTTTTGGAAGGCGTTGGAAACACTATTGGTAGGTTTGTGGCCTTAGAGGATGATTTCATGAATTCCTATGATAAAAGGAAGTCAAAAATTCTGATTGAAATTGATATCACAAAAGGCCTTCCAGCTGAAGTTGAGATTCTCTGTCATGAGAGTTTGTTTATTCAACGTTTGGACTTTCAAGGCATTCCCTTTCGATGCAGTGTGTGTCGAGAGACAGGTCATTTGCGCCGTGACTGTCCCTCCTTTCGTCATGGGCCTATTAAGGGCTCTTTATCTGACTCCTTTGTCACTTCTCCTATCATTTCGCCCTCAAAGGTTTTTTCAACTCCGGTCCAAAAAATCTCTTCTTCTGGTCAATTGAATAATGCCATTTCTTTATATGGGGATGTGTCAGACCTTGATCTGGAAATAATTGACTCAGTGATTAGCAGCAGAAAGGGACCCTCTTCTTTGCCTCCTGACACTACTCCATCCTGTTTTCCTCCAAGGGAGCCCGAGGTTTTGGAACCTCCTTTGACTGATTCTATGATTCAGGAGCCTCCCCATACAGTCATTGATTATTGCCCTCCCTCAGCTCCAAATCTTGCTGGAGTGTCTCTTGTTGCTCCATTAAATTCTGTCCCTTCTTCTACCCCTTCGACTGTCATTTCCCCTGCTCCACTATTTTCTGAGGCTGACTTTCCTCCCCTTTCTACCTCTAGACAGACTAGGCCCCAGTCATCAGTTTCGCCAACTATCAGCCCTGCAACTTCCCCTTCCTTTGCTGATCCTTCTTTGAAAAAATATTTAAGTATCTTCTCTGATAAAACACCTCTCTCCCCTTCGGTACTTCCACTTGATTCAATTCGTTTCGAGAATGTTACTATTAGACGGAAGAAAAAGGCATCGAAACCTGTTCTTGATTCTTCTGACTCAGTCCAGGCTCCCTTTACTCCCCTATCTGAGAGATTGAAAGCAGCTGAACGGTCTCTTTCTTCTCCTTCCCATCGGGTCCTTAGAGCTTCGACCCCTGACACTACGGTTACTTAATGCGCATCCTCTCTCTGAATGTTCATGGCTTGGGGAGTCTGGCCAAGCAAAAAAGCCTCCGTCATCTACTGTTTGCTCTTTCTCCAGATGTTGTTATTTTTCAAGAAACCATGACTAGTCCTTATCCTGCTCTTTATGCCTTTTCTAAACTTTGCCCGGGCTGGGAGTTTTGTGCTCTTAGTTCTAATGGTCTCTCTGGAGGCATTCTTTCTGGCTGGAATCCGAAAATCATTAAATGCAAAGCCTTCCATACTGCTGCTGGAATTCTGCTAAAAGCTTCAATCCAGGGGTCATCCCTTCATCTCTCAATATTAAACTGCTATGGTCCTTACCTTAATCGTGATTCTTTCTGGAAAGCTACAGCTTCGGGAGGTCTCCTTTCTCTGCCTAATCTCATCTTAGTAGGGGATCTTAATCTTACTCTAAATGCCTCAGAAATCTGGGGCTCAAAATCCCTTTCAGATCCATTGGGTTCTTTTTTCTCGAAACTTTTCTCTGATCATCATTTAGTTGATGTTGCTCCACCCTCTGCTGGTCCTACCCGGAGGAATGGAAGGATAGGGGAAGATGGTATTTCTAAAAGGTTAGATCGCTTCTTATTGTCGGAACAACTGGTCAGCTCTTTGCCAAAATATAGAGTTTGGGTTCATAGAAGTGGGATATCTGACCACTTTCCTATTGTATTGGATTGGATAGATCATCATAGCCCTAGTGCTTTTCCTTTTAAGTTTAATCATTCATGGTTAGATAATGAAGATTTTGTTAAGATGGTTCGGTCTGAATGGCCACTTATTCAACCAGATCCCTCAAAGGATGCTATGAACGATCTCTCTTGCAGACTTCGAACTTTAAAAGTAAAGGTTAAATCATGGACTAAAACTGAAGCGTTAAAAATGAAGGATAAATCTGCTGTGCTGGAAGAGGAAATTAGCTCTCTTCTTCATTCCTCTCAGTCAGCCATACTTAACCAATATCAGCAACTTAAGTTATGCTCTCTCAAAGAAGCTCTAAAAAAATTGACTGATCATGAAATTTCTTCTGCTAGACTTCAAAGCAGAATTACCTGGGCTCTTAAGGGGGATGCGAACACAAAGTTTTTTCATGCGGTGGCTTCAGCTCGAAAAAATCATAATGCTATCTGGAGTCTTAAAGATGAGTCGGGCAATTGGGTTTCTGATGATCAAAATCTAAAATCGCTTGGTATACAATATTTCAAGACTATGTTTGAAGATGACAAATTGACCAAATTGGAATCTCAGCTGAAGGTAATTCGTCTCTTCCCCGCTTATATTAGCCTAGATGATAAAGATTCCTTTTCAAGCCCTGTTACAATTTTGGAAGTGGAAAAGGCACTTAAACTCTTTAACAAAGATAAGGCTCCTGGGCTGGATGGTTGGCCAGTTGAGTTCTATTTGTTCTTTTTTGATCTTCTGGGTCCTCTTCTTGTTAAAGTGGTGGAATCAGCTAGAATCTCGGGCAGAGTGGCTCTTGCTCTCAATTCTACTTTTCTATCCCTTATCCCAAAGACAGACCTGCCTTTTTCATTTGCTGACTATCGTCCTATCTCCATATGTAATCTCTGTTATAAACTGATTTCCAAAGTTGCAGCTATGAGGCTTAAACCCTTTTTGGATGCTTCCATCTCTCCTCAACAATTTGGCTTTCTTAAAAATCGGCTGATCTAGGAACCCATTGCTATTACTCAGGAAGTCTTGCATACTGTCAATACCAAAAATAAATCTTCCCTCATCCTCCAGCTGGATTTATCTAAAGCCTTTGACAGAGTAAATTGGACCTTCATTCATCTATTACTTATACAAATTGGGGTTCCCCTTGTTGGTGTAAATTGGATTCTGAGATTCATTTCGTCAGCTAACTTCGTTGTTCTTATACATGGCTCTTCGTCCTCTTTCTTTCCTGCCTCGCGAGGCTTAAGGCAGGGATGCCCTTTATCCCCCCTATTGTTCATTCTGGTTATAGAAGGGATTAGTCTCTTGATGGAGGATGCTAAACGAAATGGGAAGATTAAAGGCATAAATGTTACATCTAAGCTCTCTTTCACCCATTTACTATTTGTTGATGATGTGATTCTTTTTGGTCTGGGTTCCTTTGAAGAATGGTTGGCATTCAAAGCCATTCTGGATATTTTCTGTGTGGCCTCAGGTATGAGTATTAATGTGAACAAATCTTGTTTTCTTCAAAAAGGTATAGACGAGATATCTCTCCAAAGAATTACAGGTATCCTCCCTTACATGTTTGATGATCTCCGGAAAGGTTTTAGTTATTTGGGATACTTCCTGAAACCAAATTGTTACCTGGTTAAAGATTGGCTTTGGATGGTTTCGAAATTTGAAAAGAGAATTTCTCATTGGACAAACATGCTTCTATCCATGGGAGGTAGGCTTGTCCTTATTCCTGTTGTCCTCTCAAGCATGCCAGTCTACTGGATGTCATTGGTTCCGATTCCATCCTCTATTCTAGATAAACTCAGAAAAGTGATTTTTTCATTTTTGTGGGGATCCTCTGATAAGAAAAAAAAATTTCATTTAGCGGATTGGTAACTTTTGGCTCGGCCCACTTCTCATGGTGGCTGGGGTATTAAACATCTCCCTAGCTTCAGTATCTCTTTGAGAATGAAATCATTTTGGATGGCAGTCAATAGCAAAGGTATCTGGAATCTTCTCATTACAACAAAATATATGAAAAATAAGCCATTTCACCTATGGCTCAGGGATAAGAACTTCATTTTTAATAATGCTTCAATTATTTGGAAGGGTTTTATTCCTACCTTAACTTGGATTGGCACAAGTATTATCTGGCAAGTTGGTAATGGAGAATCCATTTGCCTGGGTGCAGACCCTATCGTGGGTATGGGCTCATCTTTTACTCTGCCTAGAGATCTGCGAGACTATTTAGAGGATTATGGCATTTGTTCCTTAGCTCAGGCTCGTAATCATACACCAGATGCCAAAGGTTACTGGTTCTCTGCAGACGAACTTGATCTTATCGGTGAATGGAAAGCTGTATGGGATAATTATATTAGAGGTCTGGAATTTGGACATATTCGGCTCTCAGATCAAAATGACTATTTAATTTGGAACCACAACAAGTATACAGGGCCGATAACTGTTGCTGAAGGTTATTCTTGTGTTATTTCTAATAGCTGTTCAGAACTAAATGACAAGGTTCTGAAAATTTTGTGGACATTGAGTATCCCTCTGAAAATAAAATGCTTTACCTGGTTATTGATTTATCGAAAGATATTAACCTGGGAGCAACTGCAGACTAGAGGCATCAATGGGCCCAGTCGTTGTGTCCTCTGTGAACGTGATCTGGAAGATATCCATCATCTTTTTTTCTGCTATTCCTTTTCTGCCAGTATTTATTCTTTTTTTGAGGACAAATACAACTGCTCTTTCCCCAACTTCAGCTCTGTTCATTCCTTCTTGGACCTTTGGTTCTCTTGTATAGCGAGATCTGCCCCATTCTATTACTTGCCTCTATTTATATTTTGGGGTATCTGGCTCATCCGTAATCTCTGCTTGTTTGAGAATAAGAAACCATCCTTCTCTGCTGTGATTGCCAGAATTGAAGGCCTGATAAATACTCACCCCGTGCCTCTGAAAATTCACAAAGTTCGCAAATTTGTCCCTGAACCTTTAAAATGTTTTCCATGCGGATTTTTTGATGGTGCTGCTGCAGATTATAAAGGAGGATCAGGTTGTGTGATTTATATCAATGATTCTCATTTCTTTAGCTTCTCTATGGGTTGTGGAAGAAGTTCGAATATAAGAGCAGAGTTATTGGCTTGCTGGGCACTACTTAGAGTTAGTATTATGATGGGCATCCCTATACAGCTGATTTATGGGGATTCAATGGTTATTATCTCATGGCTTAACAGATCTTCTGCACTTGATGTTCATTCTCTGATGCACTGGTGTTGCGACATAAGACATATGCTTCAAATGGCCCCGCCGATGATCTTTAAACATACATATCGTGAGCATAACACGCTGGTAGATGCTCTTTCCAAACAAGGCCTGAATTTGGATATGGGAATTATTTCTTTTTCAGAAACTTTGGATGGTTTGATTGTGAATCAAGGCAATCTGTATCTCTTTTAGAGTAGTTGTTTATCTCTCTTGTTTCAGCATGTTTATAGCTGTTGATTGTTTATCTCATTCAGTACTATGTAGAGTCCTTCTTGCCAGCATTCATTGCTCTGATATGTATGGTTAAAGTTCATCTCCGATTATTTCTCAGTTCTTTCTGACCTGTTATTACAGGGATGATGAGAAAAGTCTGCGACGATCAGATTTTACTTTTTGTATATGCTGCTATGTTTTGTCATTTAGATTTGTTGTTGCTGGAACTATGATCTGACAGTTATCATGCTGATATATAAAAGATGTCTTTTGATTCATAATGAATAACAAAGACTGGTATTTTTTCTCTGAAAAAAAAAAAACTCCATAATTGGTTAAGTGTCATTATATCAAGCGATAACAAGATTTCCATATTTGAAATTTCCAAATCCGATCGATAGTTGTTCACAATACACGTTAAGGGTGCAAAGTGTGCTTGGTGCATTGCGAGTGCATATAAGAATACTTGTGATTAAGGAAAAAAAACATTAATATTTAAAGTTTGTTAATAAAAATTATGGCATGTAAGCTAAAGAGAAACATAAGTACAAAACACCATTTGGTCACTTTTGAATGAGGAGGGTACTGCTATTATTGTTGAGGATGAGTTGGGTCTTAAAGAGCTAGGATGTAAGCACTTTGCTCAGATCTTTTGTGATGACAGCCAAACTGACCTTCTTGCCCAACTCAAGGTGGTCATGTTGTACCCCATTATGTCTTTCCTGTGGATGCTCCTTGCCTCACCAAACCTGTCTCTATTGTGGAGATTGAAAGTGCCCTTCACTCCTTTAAAAAGGACAGGAGCCTGGGTTCTAATGGCTGGCCTGCTGAATTTTATATACATTTTTTTGGTCTGCTGGGTAAAGAATTACTTGCTGCTGTTGAACATACCAGAGTCTCGGGTTGTGTACCTCCCTCCCTAAACTCTACTTTTCTTGCATTGATCCCGAAGAAGGATAACCCCATTACCTTTGTTGATTTCAGGCCTATCTCCTTGTGTAATTTACTTTATAAATTGATTTCAAAGGTAATTGCTGTTCGGCTGAAGCCCCACTTGGATACACATATCTCCAGAGAACAGTATGGTTTTCTTAAAGACAAGTAGATTGTCGATCCCATTGGCATTATTCAGGAGACCCTTCACACTATGAAAACTAGGAATATGTGTGCCCTCATCTTAAAGCTGGACTTGGTAAAAGCATTTGATAGGGTTAACTGGTCATACATCAGGCTCATCCTTATCCAGATTGGCATTCCTCTTCTTGGGGTTAACTGGATTATGGCATGTATCTCTTCTGCAAATTTCGTTGTTCTGGTCAATGGCACACCCTCAAAATTCTTTAAAGCCTCGCGTGGCATCAGACAAGGCTGTCCCCTCTCACCCTTGCTTTTCATACTTGTCATTGAAGGTCTTAGCCTCTTGATTGCGGATGCTAGGTCACATGGTCTCATAAGGGGCATCAAGATTTCCCCTTTACTTGCCCTAACACACCTTCTCTTTGTTGATGATGTTATACTTTTGGGCTCCGGTACAATATCTGAGTGGATGGATTTTGATGTCATTCTGAGTACCTTCTGCAAGGAATCTGACATGTGCATTAGCTTGGAAAAATCTTGCTTTCTCTTCAGCAACCTGGATGTTGATGTGGGTGCGGACATTGCTCGGTTTATGCCTTATAAAATGGATCCCATCACCACTGGATTCAAGTACTTGGGATATCATCTCAAGCCACTGGGATATAAGAGTAATGACTGGCTCTGGCTCATTCAGAAATTCGAATGTAGGATTCTTCATTG
This sequence comes from Pseudotsuga menziesii, assembly GCA_001517045.1. Lineage (NCBI taxonomy): Eukaryota > Viridiplantae > Streptophyta > Pinopsida > Pinales > Pinaceae > Pseudotsuga > Pseudotsuga menziesii. Next base: position 699,366 of record LPNX010943095.1, read on the forward strand.
GTCGCACAGGTTACTCTCTCTTGGAGGTCGTTTGGTCCTGGTACAAGCTGTACTAACTAGCATCCCTGTGTACTGGCTGGGACTTGCCCCCATTCCTGTTTCTATCATCAACAAACTCAGGAGTATTATTTTTGCTTTTCTTTGGGGCTCGGCTGGCAATAAGCACAAATACCATCTAGCAAACTGGCAACAACTCTCATGGCCAAAAAAGTATGGGGGTTGGGGTATAAAGAATCTGTCTTGGTTATGTATTGCTTTAAGATTAAAAAAATTTTGGATGGCCCTTCAGCATGATGGTTTATGGCATCAAGTTCTCAGTCACAAATACCTGAAGCAAACATCTGTGGTGGATTGGCTACGTGGAAAGAACTTCTGTACTCGCGGTGGCTTTGTTTTTTGGAGGGGTTTTCTGCAAACTCTTCCTGTATTGGGCCGTGGACTAGCATGGCATGTGGGTGATGGCCACAACATCCGTCTGGGCATTGACCCAATTGTGGGTGTTGACAAGTCTCTGTCTCTCCCCTCAGATCTTCTCGATTTCCTTGCTAACTTAGATATATCTTCACTTGCCAGTGCCCACAACACTCTACCTGGCCCTCATTGCTACTGGTACTCTGCAGCTGATCTGGGTATTGGTGGTGAATGGAAAATTGCATGGGAGGATTTTACCATCAGCATGGATAGGAATGGCCTTCGTCTAGTATCGGGAATGGACTCACTTATCTGGTCTCTAAACTCGCAGAATGGTACTGTTATTGCCAGTGCGGTGTATGAATCCATTGTTTCCTCATCATGTCCCCCTCTTGGCAGCAGACTCTTGGATATTATTTGGAATGGTACACTGCCAAAAAAGATTAGCTGTTTTGTTTGGCTAGCTTTATCAAATAAACTACTTACTTGGGATAACCTTCAGAGGAGGGGATGGATTGGACCCTCAATTTGTGCCCTCTGCTTAGCAAATCAGGATAGCATACAACACCTCTTCGGCTTCTGTCCGGTCTGGTTGAACCTGCTCTCGATACTGAGTGATCAGTATCACTTGGAACCTTTTTTTCGGTATGTGTCTCTAGTGGATCTCCTAGGGAAGTGGACTGATAGCTTCTCGAAGTATAATGTCTGTTGTTACCTTCCCTACTATACAATGTGGGTTCTGTGGAATGCTAGAAATAAATCTATCTTCGATGGAAAAAAGCTGCTAGTGTTGGGCTTGATTCAACAGGTGAATCACTTCTCCCAGATGTACTGCCCACCTTCAGAAAAAAGGAAAAGACCCAGAATACTGGGCCCTGGTCCAAGTCTAGTATATCCATGCGGTTTTTTTGATGGTGCTTCAGCTAAAAGTGGTGGCATTGGGTTCAACCTGCACCTAAATGAAACACATTCCTTTGAGTTTGCTATGGGGATCGGTCAGTGCACAAATACTAAAGCAGAATTGGTTGGGCTTTGGGCTCTTCTGCTTTCCACCCATATGATGGGCATTCCCTCACTCCAGGTGTTTGGAGACTCCTCAGTTGTCATTAACTGGGCAAAGGGAAAGTCTTCCTTGTCTCCACCTGAGCTACTTTATTGGTGTAGGGAAACTAGGAAGCTTTGCACACACTTCCTAGCTCTGTCATTTGACCATATCTACCGTGAACATAATCATCAAGCTGACCGGCTCTCTAAAGTTTCTCTCTCTTTGGCTCCGGGTATTGGCACATACCATGATTTTTTTGAGGGTCAATTGACCTCCCATGGCAATATTAATCTCTTTTGAATCGGTGCGGGACTTGGTGCCCTTTCATTTTTGCACCTTATCTTCTTGTAGTGAGCTGGCTCCTTTCATGTACACGGTAGATATGGGTTGACATGACAATTATTACTGATGGGTATATTTATACATATTAGACTGCATTAGACTCTCCCCCTCAGCACTCATCGAGTTGTGTATCTTTCGGATGGTATGGCTTTACATCTAGTACTGTATCTTTTCCTCCTTGATTGTAGCCCATTTCCTGGGCTTGCTTTGTAAGATTCCCTTTGATTCAATGAATAACAAGGACAAGCTTTTTTCTTTCTAAAAAAATGACAAAGTGGAAATGGAATACACTGGTTCCAAAAAGACTTGACATAAATGGTTTCAAAAAACTTGGTTGTAATGGTAGTCCTCGCATAAATGGTTTAATAAAACTTGGTTGTAATGGTAGTCCTTAGGAAGAGTTCACATAATTTAATTCCATTTATCTGCATGGGTGATTGCCAAAATTTAGGAAGGGTGTTAGATGTAATTGGAAAAAAAACTTGTTATTATATATATAGTTAAAACAATTCTCAAGTCAGGATGAACAATATTGAAGGTATGTTGGAGCAGAGGACGTAGACGTGGTGGAGTAACACAAGGGTATGTAGTTTTGCTGCCTTCCTTGCACTCTTTGTCTATAGCATATGGGAGGCTTGCAATAGAGCGATTTTCAGAAATCTTTGGACCCCAACTGACATCACAACAACCTTGTTGGTGTAGAAGGCCCAAGAGCACAAATCTCCCCACAAACAAAGAAAAACCCGAGCTGTTACGGTACCAGAATTCGATAAAGGCTTTCCATGGGCCTTTTTTGATGGCGCTAGCCATGGAGACCCACCCATAGGTAGTGTTGGAGGAGTTATTTATCTATCTGAGACAAGCAAAATATCCTTCAAACTTGCATTGGGAAAGGCTACAAACAGTAAAGCAGAGCTCTCAGCACTATGGACAACATCGAAGTTTGCAAAGGACAAACATATCAGGAGATTGCACATCTATGGAGATTCAAAATCAGTGATTGATTGGGCAAATGGTAAAAATAACATCAAGACACCGCATTTGCACAACTTGTTGAAGGCAATTGGTGCTCTTCAACCAACCTTTGAAGCAATTTTTTTCAATTGCATATATAGAGAGCATAATACAAAAGTAGATACTCTGTCAAAGCTAGCCTTAGCCATCCAGTCAGGGATCATTGAAGGAGAGGTCACTATAAATGGCGAAGTCTCTCTGTCCTACACTCAAATTTGACAGGTTAATTGATGAAGTGATTATGCAACAACAAACATGGTTTTTAGATAGATTGCAGTCACGCAATGCAAGTTTCAAATTGACTGGTGAATGTGCAAAATAAGGTTCGAAGTAACAGTTTTTGGGGAAGACTCTGTAAGGAGCAACGTTCAGGCAAAACGTTTTTTTTTGTAAGCAAAATCATGCATAATGATATGAGGCAAGCCATTTAGGTAGAACATTGATGTAAGCTCACTTGAGCAATACTGTGCTGTAAGCTCTTGCGAGCAGTTCATGTTATTCTAAGAATAAAGGATTTTCTTCTCCGATATATATATATAGTTAAAACGAAGAGATTTTAATTATCTTCAAAGCAATATTATATAAAGACTATATAAAAGGTTTTTAAAAACTAAAAAAAATATAGCTTCAAATTTAATAAATTTTGAATTTTTTTAGGATTATAGGCATCGAGTTGTGGCTTGAAGGGTGCCCACGGGGGGGCGAGGTGGGGGAAAAGGGGNNGAGTTATTTACGTTTTTATTTTTTAAATTTATTTTTGTTTTTTAACTTTTTAATATTTTGTTTTATGTTAATCCATTTTGAATTTTTCTTTTAAATTTTGATATATTTTAAATGTTTATAAGTTTCTTTTTTAATTTTTATTTGATTTTTAAAAATTTCTCATGGGTTTTTTTTCTTAAAACTATATTTTTCTTTTTTATAAAAAATCAAAATTTTATTAATTTTTTATTTTTCTAATAAAAATTTCATTATTTTTTTTTTAATTTTTATTTTATATAAATATTTACAAATAATAAATATACACAAATTTAAAAAACTGGGAGGGTTGAGTGATGATTATGGTATGGTTTCAAAAGTGCTACGATGTTAGCACTACTTTTCGATTTAGAGGCCGGTTTTATGATTTTTCTAACAATAACACTAATTGTTAAGTCTATTTTTTCAAACAAGTTTTAATTTTAGCTTTTGAAAAAACCAATGTGTGACTAGTAGCATTAATTTTCTATTCAAGGGTTGATTTTAAGAGTATTGTTAGAAACAATTTGGGGTTTTAAGACAATGGTTGTATTTTCAACCAAGAAACAAAAAGAGTGCTACTAGTAGCATCGATTTTCAATTTGAAGGTCGATTTTGGTGTTTTTGACACAAAAAATGGACTTTTTAGGGCTTGAGTTCTCGTTGTGAGTATATAGTTCTTGTTGGGTTGTATAATGTGTTCTTCCATTAAACGAAAAACTTAGAATAAAAGCCATAAATTATATTTTAATGAAGTCTCTTGGTATATAAGAGAATCCAAGAGAAGTTAATTTATTACAAGTTTTTCAAAAGAAAAACAGAATTACAAAAAACAAAAATAGTTATGTGTGTTACATTTGAAGTTATTTTCATTCTTTTATTCAATTTAAGTTAATTTTTTTTCCATACAAACAAATAAATTCACAAATGTGGGTTTGGAACACCAAGACTTAACTTCACAATCAATAGACATCAAAACACGAGACAAGTGACCTGCAAGTGATTACAGCTGTTCAGCTCCGACCTAGGCATGTGATTTTATTCTAGGTATTCATGACTTGGGGTTAAATTCGCCATGGATGTGGGCCTGGATATGGTGGGTGAAGGACGTCAAGTTCATCCTGCACATGTGTGATCCTACTGGCTTCAGAATGAAGGCGAAAATTATTTAGCATGCATCAACCCATTTAATGTTGTTGCAGCCTGTTGGATCTCAAGCTACTTAATATCCAATGACACTCAACAACTATGCAACAACATTAAATGGGTTGTTGCATGCTAGATATTGGTCGCTCGAAATGACAACCATGATGACTTTAATGCCTGCTAATTATGCCGCATATGTGACGATTATGAAGCATGTTTGTAGAGCAGAGAAAATCATGGTTGTAGGTAGCAAGTACACTACTTGGGTAAGGTATGTCGATAATGGAATGAGAGTTATGTAAAGCTTGAGGGAGCTCAACAGAATAATTAAATGTCTATGGGTGAAATATTGAGTTCAACGACCTGTCAAATTCATTGTTCGTAAGTGCACTGGATTCTTCGCTTCTTGTGGTATTATGTGGGTCTTAAAATATAGGTTAAATATTGTTCCATCCAGCCTCTCTATGCAATGAGTCAAAGGAAAAGAGCTTGGTGTCATAGGGGAGTGGGTGGCAAAGCTCATATGGTGGGTGACATTGGAAAACCAAGCCATGCCTTTAATCAACCTATCCCATTTCACATTGAGAAAGCCATAGTTACGATGGAATCTCGGTCCATAGAAGAGCAAGAACAGGACGCAGAAAGAAAGGAACCTATCAATCCATACTAGGTGGTGAAGAACATCCCTGCTCGTGTCCTTATTGAGAAGTACTTTATTCAAGATGAGACCCTCAAAATCTTGGGCGAATACGAGAAGATACGGATAAGATCCACAATCAGCTAGACAACTTGGATGATGTTGTGAACGCTCGTTTCACATGGCTGTGGATGAATGGGGGGGTTTGTGGGTGCGCCACACGAAGACCTCCTTGGATAGCAATAGTTTAAGGTAAACATGATAGTCATTATTTTGCACAAAAAACCGATATTACTGCTTTTTTCTGCAACCGAAAAAACTATAGGTATAATCAAATTCAAAAGCCTTTTAATCTTAAATCCCACAAACTAAAATCAACCCTTTCATAAAATATATAAACTTTTTTATTTTAAAATATTGTATCTCAATTTTGCTTCACTCCAAAGGCCACAAGGCCATGAACATGTATGATCATTTTCATAATGTATCTACATTTTTTTTTTAAAGTAAGAAGGATCTATTCTATTACTGAAAAAAAGCTAAAAATATTTACATGCACTGCTCCCAAGAACATGGAGACAAATCAATGTCTACTAACCAACTCCAAACAGAAGAACGGAAAACAAAAGACGGTGGAAAGCCTTGAGAGCATGAGAGCCACCTGGCATTAGAGCTTGGGCGCTCAATCATGGATACAAAAAGATCACAACAAAATGTACAACAAAAGAGAACGACAAGCAGCAGAGGAGTGCGACCTCCTATCACTTCTGAGAAGATTCTACCTCATCCTGCGCATCGGTTGCGCCATGTACATGTCCTTTACCTTCACCATCTTGACTGGAATCCGCCATGGCCACATCCTCACCTTTCGGAACGCGCTGAAAAGGAAGCCCCGAGAGACGCAGCAGGCTGTTCATGTGGTCAAGGTTGCTCTCAGCTTCTTCCTTGAATTTGCCCACTGTGATGTGGATGAGCTCCGCATAGCTTTCCCTCTCATTGATGGAGCGGGACAGATTGAACTTAAGGCGCTAGTAGTGAGACATAACCACACCCTCTCCTAGCCGCACTTTGAATTCGCCATAGATTTCTTCCTCCATAACCGCAATGGATTGGCGAATGTGTGCAGGCGTCTCCTCATTGAATAAACTCTCCCACTGATCTTCATCCCCCAATGTCGGGTCTGCCATTGCCCTGCGATGAAGGCACTTTCACTTCCTCTTTCTTTTGCGCAGATTGCGAAGTTGCGAGTGCTTCTCCCAGTGCCTGCTTCTCTCCGAGTGCTTGACCCAGACTCTATCAACAATTTATGTGGCGATTAAGTCCCTCTGCTCTCTTGTTAAGTAGTGCAATGGCACCCAACAAGATCGCTTGGCAATGCAAACCAAGGTGTGAGAGATTGTCCCTGCAATCGTCCTTCGGGATTTGCCTGTTATGTCGGTATCCATCCTTCGCGTAGAGGTTTGCAGATCTTTGCGATTAACCTTGTTCATTGCTCCTGTTAAGTGTTGTTAAAATGTGCAAAGCGCACCATCCTCCCATGCGAGGGGCTTACCATGCTTTCACCCATCTCGTCCCGGGACTGCGATGTACGTGCCATGCTCGAGGATGCAACCTGCCCTTGATTCCTTGGCTCTTCGATCAAGGTGCCAACACCTGCTAAACCGCCATTGCTGCATCTGTCGGCCATACCATGTGACTCATCACCCGCATCTGGGGTTGGTCAGATCCTGCTATATTTTGCTATCCTCAAGGTTGGATAGCTCGTTCCAAGGAAAGGCGAGGAAGACAGAGGAGGCCAAAACTCCCTTGTTAGCAATGGAGTCTGCCACTTTGTTTGCCACCCGTTTAACATGCGAGAAGGCCACACCATGATTGCCTTCGAGAATGGTGGATAATGCTCTGAGTTTGCTCTCCAAGCGCCAATTCAGGGAAATTTTGGTAACAGAGGAACCTGCTTGGAGTTTTTTGGCCATGTTGACAATGAGAAGAGAGTCACCCTCTATGATGATGGGGTTCCAATTTTTGTGAATGGCCCATTCGATTCCAAATATTAAGCCCTCTAGTTCAGCAACGTTGTTGGTGGTGGTGCCTGGGGAGCCCCAGAAGACTCCTAGGATGGAGTCGGTGCTGCTCCTGACCATGCCTCCATAACCTGTTAGTCCAGGGTTTCCTTTAGAGGCCCCTTCGAAGTTAAGTTTGAAGGTGCCTTCAGGGGGGGGAGCAGACCGAGGGAGAGTAGAGGTGCTGGAGCCGTTGAACCTCCTTCCCCACGAAGGGTGGCAAGGCTCGTACCCCAATCGTGCAATATTTGCATTTCGATGTTGTTGATATAATTAAGATCCTCCTCCTTCCATTTTCCCAAACGGATGGTTTCTAATATGTGTTTTTTAATGATGTCCCAAACCTCCTTATCAGTTCCAACTTTGTCAGAGAAGATTCGGTTGTTTCATTCAATCCAAACCTCCCAGACAGCAAATCCTGGGAAGATTTCCCATATTCTGTTGAGAAGTTGACTAGTGAATGGCTTGCGAGGTCATTGTGCAATTGTGAGATCAGGCTGACCATTTCTTCGCGTGCTTCTCCTGAAGATGCATTCTCCTTCCTTCCATATTTGGTCTGCAAAGTTGCATTCATCTAGGAGATGATTGGTAGACTCTTCATTATTTTTGCAGAGGCAGCACCAGTGCGGGCCAATACATTCTTTTTTTCATTATGTTTTCCCTGGTAAGTAAGCGTTTTCGAATGAGGAGCTAGAGGAAAGTAGAAATATTTGGCAATAGGTTCGCTTTCCATATTTTCTTCCAGTTGATGTTGCTGTTCTCCGGGGTGAGAAAAGAGTTAGCTGCTTCCTTCAAGTTGTAGGTTCCTGATAGGGAGAAGCCCCATCTTATCTTGTCGTTTCCATTGCTGATTCTTATTTGTCTGGACTGTAGGTCTTCCCAGAAAGCTTGGATGTCCTCATTGGGAGTGATGTTCTGCCACCATTCTTTACTTCGCCATCTCCTGTAGTGATCTCTTGGCTACTCCTCCTCCCAAAATGAATTGACCTTGGTCATATTTCTTTGCTTTAATTTATCCTTGAGCAGAGGGAGATCGTGAGAGTCAGAGAGCATGTTGAGCTAGTGCCAGGAATCTTGAAAGAAGTCCGCTGATTTCCCATCCCTTATTTCCCAGAAGCTGAGCTCCTTGATGATATTACGGTTTGCATTGGCTGCATTCCAAAGAGGTGAGCCTCTTGTAATGCAGTCATATCTTATAAGGTTTTGTGACTCCTGATTGGGGGCATACTTCTTGTGCCAGAGGAGGTTCCACGGTTCATTGCTTTGAGTGATCCATCTCCACCAAAGTTTGGCGTTGCCTATTTTGTTACTGATGACAGGATCTCTCAATCCCAGACCCCCATCCAATTTGGGCTTGCATATGGTATCCCAGCTAACAAGAGCCCTTTATTTTGGTTTAGTGAGCCTCCCCAAAGAAAGGTCCTTTGAAGACATTTTTTTTATTTTTAAGATCAAACTGGGAGCTGCTAGAACAGAGAAAAGATACAAGGGCATGGCTTGAAGGACTGATTGAACTAGTATTAGACGGCTGGGCATGTTGAGAGGTTTAAAGGTCCAATTTGAGAGTTTTGATTTCATTTTGTCAAGCAAATCTTGCCATAAGGCATTTCGTAGCATGGAATCAGAAAGGGGAGCTCCAAGATATTTTGAGGGTAGAGATCCTTCAACAAAGTTGAGAATGCGGTAGATATTACGCTTAGTTGCAGGGCAGTCATTAAAGAAAAAGATTTGGGATTTGCTGTTATTGATTTCCAGTCCGCTTGCCGTGAGAAAGGTATTTAGGCATTTTTTAATTACTCATGCTTCCTGGACTGAGGCTTTACCGAATAACATTGTATCATCCACAAATTGTTGATGTGATTGGGGGTCCAGGCCTTGATGAGGGGTGAGGCCTTTTAGTTCCTCGGCTCCAATTTTTGCTTTTAGCATGCGTCCAAGGCCTTCCATCATTAGGACAAATAAGAAGGGGGACAGGGGGTCCCCTTGATGGATCCCACGGGAGGGCTTGAAGGTGGGGGAGGGGACACCATTGACGAGAATGGAAAAGAAAGCCGAGGAGGTGAGACGAAGAATCTAGCGAACCCAGGTGGGATCAAAGCCAAAAGCCAGGAGAATTTTAGTCATGTAGGTCCAGTTAAGTTTGTCAAAGGCCTTGGAAAGATAGAGCTTGATAAGGACTCCAGGAAATTTGGTGATTATCAGGGAGTGGACGAGCTCATTTAACGTCGTTATTATATTCTAAAACCAATAACCAATGATGTTTTGGGTACAACATCGTTATTCTCGCCTCTTAAATAATAATAATAGATCTATTATATGAATTCCTATAGCAAAAGTCACCATTTCTTTTGAAGTTAATTTTTTTAATATGGAATGATCATTATATCTAGTTAAAAAACCAAAAAACCTAGATTCATAACCTTTGTTAGCAAAAGTTATTAAGTTTCTTGAAACTACATTGTTTAATATGGGATGGTCATTAATCTTAAAAAGCCAAAAAAAATGAATTATATAGTATCTAGATTCATAGCCTTTCCCAGCAAAGGTAGTGTTTTTGAAGCTACATGTTTATAATATTGAATGATCATTATGTCTACTTTACTTTCTTTGATTTTTTTTTTACTTTAGTAAATCTTTGTTACCTTGGGGCATTCAATCTTTCGGTCATTTTCCATAAGTTGAGATTATTGCATACCCTTCAATTGTTTAAATCGCTTATATTTTTTAATTCATTAATAATAACTCCACGCGTAACTTTTTCAAAGTGCCCTTCTTAGTTGGACACTCTTTACCTTGATTTCTATCATATTCTTAAGTGTTTCGATTGTTACCTAGAATTCTATCTACTTTAAGAATTTTATTAATGATGAATAGTTTAGTATAACTTTGATGAATAGTTTAATATAACTTTGAAACGTTTACATTTGCTTAACTTATAATGTGTATTATAAGTTAGGTGTAACCAATATCTATGTAATGTAAAAAAAAAATGGGTGCCTTTGATTATATCAAAATATTGATGGGAAGGTTTTGTTTGTTTTGATAACATCAAAGGAGTGAAAGGAAGATTGCAAAAACTTCTATATGACTTTGAGTCTTTGATTATATCAAAATATTGATGGGAAGGTTTTGTTTGTTTTGATAACATCAAAGGAGTGAAAGGAAGATTGCAAAGACTTCTATATGACTCTGAAATTATTGTTCTTGTTATTGGTAAATATTATATTTTTTAATTTTATGTGTTACTTTGTCCAAGTATATTAAAAATATAAGGTTGAATGTAATTTCTTATTTAATAGTATTTTTTAATTATATATATAAAGTTTTGATGAGAATAAGTATATCAATGATAATATTTAAAATAAATTAAACAAAGTAGATGAACTTTTTAACATTTAAATATTTAATTGCGCTTAACATTTTAAAGAAGTAGCAGGATGATATGGTTGCGAGATATACATTTTGATGTGGGTGGTGGGCTAATAGGGTTTGCAGGCTGTGAGATAACTCTCCTCACAAGCAAGCTCTAGGGTTTTTATAGTTGTCTAGGCTGCACTGATAAGTAATTTGATTAGGTGCTCGTATTTCTAGGAGTTTCAATGAAACTTGGAACATAATTGCTACGACAAACCATTTTTTTTTCATGTTTTATTGCAGATAGGCATGTCAACTACCATGAAGACGCTATATGGTCAAGCTTATGGAGTCCAAAAGTATTACCTGGTATATTTATGCAACAAGGATGCATTGTTCTACTTATTTCATGTCTTCCTCTCTTAATAATATTTGGTAACATGTCATGCATTTTGCTTTTATTCAAACAAAACCCAAATATGTGTGAAAGGGATGGAAAATATGCATTGGATTTGTTTCGTAGTCTGTTTATGAGTTCCATATTGAATCCTTTGGCCAGGTGCTTGTAAATGCAAAGTATTTTATGGCCAAAGTTATGCTCTTCAACTAATGCTTTTGCATTTCACCTTTTAAGCGTGTTGGGTAACAATACACAAGCTAGGATGGGAATTTATTGGAACGGTTGTATCCACTAGTGTCAACTTTTGGGTGAATGTTGTGTTACTAATATTGTATATTATATTTAGAGGGGTATGCAAAAAATATTTGGTTGGGATTCTCCAAGAATTGTATTCATGAGACCCAGCACTTGTTCATACCTTTAATCCCTTCTTTTGTCATGATTTGGTATGGTTTATTGTTCATATGCAATTGCAATTACATGCTTATATTGTTGGGTGTGGAGCCTGATTTTTTATTCCAGCCATGTTTGGACCCCCGACCTGAAGGATTGTGGGGGTTCGAGGGCGGGAGCCTCCGAGGAAATTTTTTGGGCCTTGTTTTTTTCTTCATTTTTTTTCCGATTGAAATGTGGTGAAAATTGCTTTGTAAAATGTTGTAATTTTGTAGTCAATTTGACCCATTCATTAGATCTCAATTATGACAGTAGAAATTATGTTAGGGATTTTATCCCTAGAAGGCAACCCTCTTTTGTATGAGGAATTGCATTACGACTATGTATTGTATTGTGAAAATGAGATTGTGAAAGAGAGCAAAGAGGAAGTTGCAACGAATGTGTTGCAGGTTAGGTTCCTTCATTTTGCTAGACGATTTAATAGAAAGGACTAACGATTTCTGTGTGGACGTAGCCCATCTTAGGTGAACCACGTTATATTGGTGTCTTTGTTTTATTGTGTTTATGTGCTTTATTTATGCAACTTGTTTTATGTTATTGTTTTATGATCCCGTTTTTCTAATAATTGGTATTAGAGCCAAAGGACTATTTGGCATAAAAAAATTGTAGGAAATAAGGGTTTCTGCTTCGAGTGGGAGCAATTATAGCAGAAGGAAAGTTTAGGGTACAAAAATTTAATGGCCAAAACTACCAGTTATGGATGATGTAAATGAAGGACTATTTGTATCAAAAGGATCTGTTCCTACCGTTGGGTGGAAAAGCAAAACAATTGGTAGTTGTGAAGGCCGAAGAATGGCATATTCTTGACAGAAAGGCACTAGGAACAATACAGTTGTGCTTGGATTCGTCAGTGGATTTCAAACTTTCGAAAGAAAAGACAACAGAGGATCTAATGAAGGCATTATCTAAACTATATGAAAACCCTCGGCTTCCAATAAAGTATTTCTAATGAAACATTTATTTAATATGAAGATGTCAAAAGGTGGATATGTTGCCAATCATTTAAATTAATTTATTACGATTACTAATTAGTGCAAGTGAACTTTGAAGATGAGGTTAGGGCTCTTCTAATCTTGTGCTCATTGCCAAAAAGTTGCAACGGCTTGGTCATAGAAGTGAGTAACTTTGTCTTTGATTTAAACACTTTGAAATTCATTTATAATCCCGAAAAAAATAGAAGAGAATAAATAAATTGTAATGTTCATAATTTTTGAAATGGGTTGGTCATTTAGTAATTGAAATACATTCTACTCTAATTAATGTTCCAACTTTCACTTCCTCTAGTTCCACATTTAAATTTTAATAAATAAAATCAAAATAAATTTAACAGTATAACCTATTTAATTTAAAATTCCCAAAATCTCAAAATAAATAAATAAAATCCTATAAATCTATATTAATGTCAATATAATGAAAATTAAATATCAAAAATATAAACATCAATTGTTTTATGTTACATTCACTTGGTAAATAAGCCAGTGTTGGGGAGGGGGGAGGAAAATATGCAGATGGCTCTTGATGTTCGAAGAGTATTATTTTTAGATGTAAAACCAGGTAAGTTGAATGTAGGACCTTACCATTTGTCGAGGTTAGAGAATGGAAATAATTTCATTTCTTTTGTACAAATATTTAGATAGCTTTAAATATTATCACTTATATTTTGTTATCTTGTATTTAAATATATTTTTAAATTAAAAAATACTCTTCACTTCTTCATTATATGTGTTTAAATATATTTTATTAATATCAGTTTCTATAAACAATGAAATAAATCAACAATTAAAATGATCCATTCCTATTTTGTTATTGTACATTCTATTTTATTTTTATCCACCCATAAAATTAGAAAAGGATTTCCAAATTGCATCTTTACAATGGGTTGTTCGAAGGTAAAATATATTACTTTTCTAGTTATTCCTGAATCTGGCTGAACTTCTCCATGTGAATACAATTTTATTAAAAACTCGAAACATTTAATTGGAATAATGTTTGTATCTTATTCATAGTAAGATACAAAGCTAGAAAATGGAAAATGTTTTGATGATAATGTTTGTTATTTGGAAAAATATAATTGATTAACTTATAGGAAAAATATACTATAGTTGTTTTTTCAATGATAACATTGGACATGCCATTGATAACATTGGACATGCCATTGGCAATTTTGATGTTATGAAATATTCCCATGAAGTTGATATGGCCTTTCGTGCCCTTGTCATGATACAACCATTTGATTTCAATGCCAATGTGTTTCTATCCTACTCTCCATAGCACTATGCTTCCCTATCTCTATACTGTTACTATGAAAGCAACATTAAAGCTTGTGTGCTCATGTACACAACCTCATGTTTGTTTTCCCTATAGTCTAACAACTTTAAATGTTATATTGGACCATGAATCGATTGATTCAATGCTGGTTATTGTTTCTAAATTATGGATTTTTTAATTTTTTTATGGATCGTAGTTTTCATTGAAAAACTAAAATGGAATTTGTAACGAGGTGGAAACTAATGGAAAAGGAAATAATTGAATCAATGATTTTTTTTTCTCTTAAAGAAACTCATGTTAGATAGATATATGCATTTTTTATTAAGTGGGCCGAGGGCATGTAGTGGTTTAATAGACACACTAAACTACTAAAGTTTTCTTACAATTAAATGCAAATTTTATATTTTAAGTATTTAATAGGTAGGGACTAAGTTGCATGTAGCTCTTGTTTAATACATAGTATGTTGTCTAGTCTATAGATTTATGTAGATGGGTTTTTTTGATGTAGGAAAAATTTTCCATAGATTTATTTAGCAAATCATTTATATTTTGATATTTGTCGATGACATGTATATGCTTGTTTATCATCATCCTACATTGTTTTATTTAGTTGTTGAATCATGCTTCTCTAGTTGTCAAATCTAGTTCTTTTTTATATTTGGATTTATCATGGCAAGTCTAGGTTTCAATGTAGTGCCATCATTTCCTATATTTGCATCTTTTCTTTCATGGATGGAACTCATGGTTTTATAGATTTTGTTAGACTAGAATATTTCATGGTAATGTTAAAATAGATGTAATCTAGCTTGTAAGAGGCAAATCATTTGGACAATATTAAAAGGAATATGATCTCTTATCTAGAATTCAATAAGCATGTATGCAATCATTACACATTTTTAAGATAAGCTTATGCTTCAATATGATAACTCCAAGAAATCATGTTTATATCCAAATCTAACCTTTGATGTGCTCTTAGGGTTATATATGTGCATTTCTTTCATACCAAGTGACCAAGGAAAACCCAAAATATTTTTGTGAGTGCAAAATAAGGTAATCATTGCATTGTGAACTTGGTTCAAGAATACATGTTGCATTTTCTTTGCCACAATTGAATTTTCGTAAAGTATAAAGTTGTTAGAACTCTCTTGGAGGAGCTAGTCGGTTTAGACGACTAGACTTGTTAGTAGACTAATTGTAGATTAGGTCGACCCATCGGTCGTGTCGGTTGGGTGAACCGACAAGTAGTTACCATAATTGTTTTGTAGATGTATATATAGGTTGTTGAGCAAGATAAGAACTCGGTTCAGTTTATTGTATGAACCCACATGTGTATTGAGTAAAATAAGCTTTTATTCTACCCACTATTCTTGTCTCTTGTATATGTTATGCTTATATGATTCTTTATGTGTATTACTGGTAATCTTGCAATCTGATTGATTACAACATTGGTTCTGTTTCTCCCACTATATTTTGATTACAACATTGGTTCCCTTGCTCCCACTATATTTTGATTACAACATTGGTTCCATAGTACTATATTTTATGGCCAAGTATTTCAACAGCCGAGGAATACGCGTGAGCACATTAAATCACTACAAAGCTAGCGAGGAGACACAAAAGAGATGAATAAAATAATTCAAGACCAACTCGTAGAAGAGAAAAAAAAACTGAACAAACTCGAGAAATAAGCACGACAATGGATAAATCAAGTCAATCCTAGCTTGGACAACCTCGACGAGGTTCGACCGCACATGAAGAGATTACTTGACACTGCAAAGGAGAAAGCATAATTTTTAGGTCCCGACATGAGTAAGATTGTGGAATTGTCGATACAACAGAAGATGTCGAACTTGTCGAGCATTGCAACCTTGACCATCGATATCCAGAAAGCACTCCGCAATTGGAAAGAACTCCATCACCAATTAGCAATTATAGCAGAAGCTATTGCAGAGATTTATGTACAGAAGCGACCATCAATCAGATAACATAATCCATAAACAAATCAATTTTAGGAACTACTTGAGACAAATACTTTGTTACCTCCCCTGTTTCTTCGGGATGAAGAAAGATTTTGTTCCTGGGGGAGATATTGGAGGAGCTAGTTGGTTTAGCAGACTAGACTTGTTAGTCAACTAATTGTAGATTAGGTCGACCCATTGGTCGTGTCGGTTGGGTGAACCGACAAGTAGTTACCATAACTATTTTGTAAATGTATATATAGGCTGTTGAGCCAGATAAGAACTCAGTTTGGTTTATTGTATGAACCCACATGTGTATTGAGTAATATAAGTTTTTATTCTACCCACTACTCTTGTCTCTTGTATATATTATGATTATATGATTCTTTATGTGTATTACTAGTAACCTTGCAATCTGATTGATTACAACAAACTCACATGAAAGGAAATTAAAATCCCTCGCTTAATTTTTCAATGTATTTTGTTATATATATATTATTATAATATTATTTATTATATTTATTTAGTTACAATTGTTTTTATGAAAATACCAGAGAAAATTGTTAGGTTGTTGAATGAAGAAAATTGGAATACATAAGAGGAAAACATATATTATTTTTTCAATAAATATACCAAAAGGAGAACATATGAAGTACTTGAGACTTTTAAAATCTATACTCAAATATCCAAGTTCAAAAGACATTTAAGGCAACATCTTTAAAATGTTTAACTTGATGATACCCTTATCAAAACATTTGGAATGGTTCTGACAAGATATAATATCAAATAATATTAGGTGCTATGAGAACATTGCAAATCGTCTTCCTAAAAGGGAGTGCTTCATAGTCATTGTAGATATCCCTTGTTCTTATGATACCCAGAACATTGGTTATGATTATGAGCCATATACTTATCTAGCATCCAATAAAGTGGTTACAGGTTTTGTATATGTCACAAGATCACCACTTTCGATATTTGTGGTTTTTCATTGCGCTGAGAAGCGTTCTACAACCCAGTATGGGGGCGATGTTATCCTGTAATGCATAACGTACATGAACATGTTGGCTCAAAAATAAAATAAAATAAAAAATCATGTCAGCTTAATTTGATATAATATATATTAATACCAACATAGATTCATCTTAACTATGGCTTTATCTAGCGCTAACATGAAATAGTTGGCACTTAACAATTATATTTGGGTAATTAACTAATTACTTCTAATTAATAAACTAATGCAAATTTTTCATATTTGTAGCATTTATGTATTAGCATTTACAACATCTACAACATGATTCCAAAATGGTATAGTTGGTACTTGGACAATTATAATGGAGAGAAACCTTTCCTCAAATTTTGGACCCTAAAATGGGTTTGCACATTAAGGGATTTTATCCCTTTCGGTGCTTGATAGAGCCTTAGTTAAGATGGATCTATGTTGGTTTATACAAACAAGCAAGATTATGCTACCAACCTACAAGGGTAAAGCAAAATAAAATAAGCAACTTTATTGGTAAGAAATTTAAAATGTATGGAGTCGGCTTTCGAACCGACCATTTGCACCGATCGGACGACCGCGCTCGCGTGAGCGGTCACGTCCGACGACCGCGGTCGTCCGATCGTGTAAATGGTCGGTTCGAAAGGGCCAGCCAAAATGTATTGTTTAGCATTGAAAAATAAAAACCAATTACTTACCAGTTAATTGAATTATTATTTATTTTGTTGTAAGAATAAACCTAATATTAATATCTCCAATGGTGATCCATTATGAATGGTATTGAATCACACATCTTGCATGTAGGGTAAACCATGATACTTATGATCTTGTTATTATCGATGAAAAGTGGAAGCTAACGTAGTCAATTATTGACTTATAATCATGTGGTTAGAAAGCTAACATATGAAGAAAATGATTTGAATAGAAAGATGGTAAACAATTATCAAAAGCCACAAGCACTTCCTAATAGGTATGTTTTCAAGTAAAGGGGATTGGTTTTTGAATTGTTTTTTGGGTTTATGTAAGATTTATGATATAATATATCTGAAATCTTATACTGCAATCTTATCATTTTTATTTTGTCTTTACTTACAATTTTTTACTTAATTTTTTTTCTCTAGTTGGTGATTAGGCACAACACTAGTACGATACCTACAAAAAAGAGTAAATTGCATATCCATTGAAACTAATACACTATAATACAATTTTATTTAGCAGAGAAATAATGCTATTAGATTACTTTCATATGAAATGCAAGAAATTGGTGTGAATTAAGGAGATTTTAGTGCTTCAAATGTGACAAAAATGTCAAGGGAGATTGAACCACTATTGACAGGGTAGTTTGGAAAATGTCACTTTGGAGAACTTGCAAAGAAGACATAATGGAAAAGCAAAATGATGTTCAATAGGAAAATCAATCTCTTAGAAATGGAGATATACTTGTTGAAAATGATGAATTTGGCATATTCATATCATTGGTTGATTAAGTTTAAGATGGCCTTAAAGAACATGTTCAATTTGACATATTATTGATGAGTTACATTTATTTAGTGTTTTAGGTTTTGAGATTTTACATTAAGAATAAATATTTATATGTTGTTGTTTAGGATGAATCTTTTTATTGTATTTTTTACAATATAATATGTTTTTATTTCTTTCATTTTTATGTAAATTATAACTTCAAGGAAGATAACATTAAATATTATCTATTCTATATATAAACCCATACAAAAATGTTATTATTTTTCTATTTTTCATTTGTCATTATAATTTAAACAAAAATCTTCTTAAATGTATATTTTTTTTCTCAATGTTTAAAAGTAGTATTATTTAGCCACAACTATCAATGATGCATTGAAGTAAAGCTAAAGAAGTGTTAAAAACTATTTTAAAACGTTTGGAATCCCAAAACCATTTAGGATGTAATTAGTTGGAAAATAGAACTTTGTAATAATAATGATATACCATTTTTAAAGAGTAGTTTTGTTCCAAAAACAATAAAATTGTCATTGCTACTATATATTCTAACAAACTGACCTAGGACTAATAAGTAAAAACACTACATAAGAGAAAAAAACAAGAAATTGAAGACATTTTCATAGTAAAAAATATCAGAGGGCACTTCATCTTGTTCATAATTCTCAGAAGAGGAACTTCCAAAATCTGCATAAGATGAGTCGAAGAGGTCACCATTAACATCCATAAAATCCTCATCCATAGGATCAATAGTATGCCTTTCCTGAGTGTTACTATCGAGAAAACAAGCATGAGAATACTCAACACTATCATCATTCTCAAAATCAAAGTGAATTATAAAAGGGTTACTCAAATCTTTGTCACCTGAACTGGAAAAAATTTGCACATAGTTAAGAGGTTAAAAAACAAAAAAACCATCCTCCTTGCAACCCACAAGGATTTCATTCAACTTAGAATTATGTCCCCTAAAAAACTTATCATGGATTTTAACTAGAGCACCTTGCTTTTCCATCAACTTCTTATCACAGTCTTTAACAAAATCATTCAACTGGGATAAATTAGAATGCAAATCAGAACGAATTTGAGAAGAGAAAGATTCAAAACACTCCATACAACTATTGATACCCAACTGTTGATTGAGAAGCAGTCGCGGAGATTCAGGAACCCTAGCCAAATGCTCTTGAATACCATCCATTTGTTTATGAAAGGTTTGATCATTATCCTTAACATTGGCAACCTACTCAGATGGGTCATTGACCATCTTGATAATATCCATGGATAGACCCTGTCTTTGAAAACGCTCGCTCCAATACATAGATATAACACAAGATTTAGAAGGAAAACCCTCGCTAAAATCTAGAGATATAACAGAAGAATCAAAAGGTGAAGACAAGTAACAACTCACAAACGTCTTCAGATGAAACATAGGATTGAAACCACAAACAAATTCTCAAGAGGGAGAATAATTCAAGTATTCAAAATAGCAATTCAAAATCCATAAAAAAAACCTGACCAACTTTTCCAAATAAAAAACCCTTAACACAAATGAGTCTTTTATACAAAATGCATGACTGACCCATATCCCAAATCATGAGAACAAGAAAAAAATTACAAGAGAACTATACCTGAGAATTCCAACAAAGAACGACCTCTTGGTTGCATCTTCCTCACTCAGCTAAGGAAAAGACAGAGAAAGTCTAGTCATAGTTGGCCGTCATTCCAATATCAGCAACCACCCAAGTTATGATGTAAAACCAACTCCAAGATGAGTGAGACAAAGAGCTAAAATCACCCAAAAGAACATGAAAAATGATAAGGAAGGAAGAGTTAATGGAAGTCGTAAAAGAGCTGACAAGGTAATAAATGAGCCAACTATAAATGCATAACATAATCGACTGACTCATTATGCCAAAAGTCTTATAATACTTAATTTCTCCACCATCACCAAGGGAGAAAAGGGAGTTAGAAATCCAAGGTTTCATGGGAGGTTTATAGGTATAATATGCCCCTCCTTATCTTTGCAATTCCCTCTAGGGAGCTGAGAGGAATAATTGTCCAAATCATCAGCAAACAGTTGAATTCCCTTCGTACATGATAAAACTGGAAAGAAAAAACACTAAGGAATTAAACATAAAATTTTCTTATGAAGACGACCATCAAGTTGATCCATACTTTCCATTCGTTTCTTAACCAATGATAGAATGAGAAGTGAGTCTCCTATCACAATAAAAGAAAGAACACTTGCTTAAAGAGTCATTTTCAAGCCAAATAATAAGGAAAATCTTTTAGATTGATTGTTGGTGCCAATCCCAAGTCCACAAGCAAAAGTATTAATGATTGTTCCACTAGGGTAAAAAAGAACCCCTCTTGCACCTATTGTTGTTGAAAATGCAACTTCAGAAAATATTATTCATTGTATTATTTGTATTATTATTATTATTATTATTATTATATTTTATTGTACTTTTATTGTACCTCCTTTTTGACATGTTTTCCCTCCAATTGGAGATGTCATTAATGTAATTGGTTATGTAAAAGTCGAGGTAAAACCTCTAGTGTAAGTCAGGGAAATAGTCCCCATGAGAATAATGTATAGTGTATTTTTGGTCTCCCATAAGATAAGTCAGCTCAGTGAGGTCCAAAAATTGGTTGTGTTGGACCAAAAGGTCACCCAAATGAAGAATATAGATAGGGAGGCACCCTCCCTCTATTGGACACACAACAAGTGCAAGCAAGTTCGCTCCTAGAGTGAGAAAGATAAGTTCATTGGTGAAGAAGAATAAAAAGAAGAAAAATACATCTTATATTTGGTTTTCTATCTCAGTTTGACATTATACTAAGTGATGAATATATACAAAAGAAGTTGTTGGGTTTTCTCCCTTGTGTTTTCCCAAGATAAAATATTTTTGTCTTTCTTTTTTGTTGTGCTTGTCTATCTTTTAGTGATCCTAGTGAATTATATTAACGATCTAATATATTTGAATTAAAGTGAAAACTCTTACATTGTATCAAATCCACCCTGAAAGAAGGCACTGTGCAACTGAAATATTGCCACAACTTCAACTACCAGAGATTAGGCTTTCATCCTTGAAATCCCTAGAAGGAAAATTATAGTCATCTTGGAATTTTTGCTATAACTTGTTTTTGAAGAAGGATTACAAGATGAAACTTTGAAAAGATGAAGATGAAATATTGATGTACCTTGTATGCGAATTTCAACCTCATATTCGTGATACTTCAGGAGATATGATCCCTCCAAAATAGGGTTTATGCCTTTACCAAAATTGAGTCTTAAAAAGGTGACATGGGGAGAATTTCTATATCTAGGGATAGGAATATTAAAAATCCAATTTAGTAAGATGATTTAGATAGGGAACAGACTTTAGTTTCAGTGATGCAAGTTTTATACCTTGAAGTTGAAACAATGACATGTGGAAGTCCATACAATTTCGCTATACTAAACTAGTCCATAAAGATGTCACCTTGGGAAAAATAGCATAAGTTCCATTTTGTGAATTAAATATTGGTATAAACTATGGGGTTGGAAAGATTACATATCAAGATACCTTAGAACAAATTTGTAGACCTTAAGGAGCAAAATTTTATGATATACACCAAAATTAAGACAAGACAATTTTGTAGAAAAAATCAAAGAAAGTAGGGCATGGAATCATCAATTTTTTGCAGTTCTATCCACAGTTTTGGGAAAAGGCCCTATGCTGCTCAGATAACCTTGTGGAGGCAAATATTTCTATCCAATCAAATCTGCAAGATACCAAGGTTGAAAAAATGAGGGTTTTTGTGTCAAACCCTAGGTCCACCAAAATCATTCTTCCAAAAAGACTTTGGAGCAAGCATCCAGCTGAAGCACTATCATTAGTAATATCTTTTATCTCTATTTACATTTGAGTATCTCATATTAAAATGTTGAATCAAACCAAGCTTGAAGAAAATCCTGAACGATATGAAAACTTCTGAGCATGGAAGTATAGAATCTCTCTTATCCAAGAAGATGATGATTTGGACAAATATGTCACTGCGAAGATTCCAGAATCAGAAGGATATGATGCCAAGGATACTCACAAGAAGAACATGATAAGATCCGAGAGGATCATTGTAGACTCATTCAATTATTATCTCATCCCTCATGTCTCATCATTGAGGACCCCGAAGCAGATGTTTGAAACAATGAATCTCAAACATAGCATGTTCATTCATGGCATATCAAACAATACCCCTAATTTCAATAAATATTGGAAAATACCTTCCAAAATCATTTTTTTTAACCCCCTCCCAATATGCCTTCCCAATTTAAAAAAAGCCATATTTTCACTATATATTGTATGTATCCATTTTTTCATTTACATTTTTTTATACCCCTTTATATATCTACCCAGTATATTGACATGATACCCCTCTTATGAACCCACATGCATTCTACAATGCACCTTGCTTCTTTCAATGTATATTTTGGATGCGCATTACTTCACCCACAATGCAATTACTCAACCACATATCATTATGATTTGCGACATCTAATGGTCTAATGAAGAGATGGGAGATCACTTATTGTATGTCACTAGAGCCAATGCACATAGTACAAAATTTAGATTCAATGTTGCAGGTCTCCAATTGCCAACTAAGCCTCTTATGGGCTGGTTATACAAGCCCCCAGGGCCTATAGCAAGCACTAGGAGGCCGACTAAGCCTCCCAAGGCCTGTAATAGGCACTAATGGCTGGCTATCCAAGCCCCCAATATCTTACAAAATGACCTTCGCCAATCAATGTAGCATTTAAAAAG
Organism: Pseudotsuga menziesii; assembly: GCA_001517045.1. NCBI lineage: Eukaryota > Viridiplantae > Streptophyta > Pinopsida > Pinales > Pinaceae > Pseudotsuga > Pseudotsuga menziesii. The sequence continues at coordinate 722,467 of LPNX010943095.1, forward strand.
CGACTTCATCCACTTGATTTGTAAGATCCAAGTAACGTGTTGTACTATAGGAAAAAGGGATAAATATGATACAATCACTAGAAAACTTCATGGCTATTTATGAATGAAAGTAATTATCTGTTTTCTCTCCTTGTTTTGAGAGTAAAATATATGTCATTCTTTATAATTCAACACCTAATTGTGAAACATATGGACTGAAATGTATCCTTTTAATTGATGAACAAAAACTATTCCCAATACTATCTTCTTATGATGTTTTATCTGATGCATTGACTGTAAACAATGAATGAAATGTGTATAGTGATACAATTGAATCTTTTATTCATTAATGGAATACATAGTACTATATTAAACCAGGTAAAGCTGATCAGGTAATATTAGATAATTTTATTGATGTCCATGAGTGACCAAAGTAGGTCAATGGAATCAGGAAGTGGATAGTAGAACCGTCAACAAGACACAATAATAATGGGGAGTTATGTGGCTACTCCTATATGAAAAAGGAAAGACATGTAGAAGTACCAAGTGCCATGCAACACTACAACAAACAATATAATAAATTACAACATTAAAAATGCCAAACCAATAGTAGATAATGTATATTTCTCTATCAAATAAAGAAGAAACTTTGAAACGTTATGGCTCCAACATTAATAAAGAAAACAATGTTTTTCCCTAATATTATAGCATGGATTATTTCGTGCATTTCATTATAAAAAAATGTCCTTTTGGATCCAACATCATGGAGTAGCTTAGAGTTCTTACAACTTTTTGAACTATCTTATTTGTCACTCTTGGAGAATCCCTCCTTGAAGCCTGTACTAGCATAGATCCAAATCCTAGGCTCTATCAAGCTCCGAGAGGGATCAAATCTTTGGAGGTGCAAACCTCTTCTTAAGTATTGCTCTCAACTATCAGCTTCCAACCAAAAGACACATCTTTTTATTTAAGGTCCACATATAATATTTTTATTATTATTATTTAATACTATTTATGGCGAACATATAATATTTTTTATTATTTTTTATTTTGTTAGGAAATAACATTACAACATCTCCCCCACAAATGGTTTTTAAACCATGTGCAAGGCTCTCCTAAAATCATGGGTTGTTTAGGAGGCCTTGCACATGGTTTTAAAACCATTTGCAACGACCTCCTAAACCATGTAAAATAAAACCATGGGTTGTTTAGGAGGCCTTGTACTGGTTTCAAAACCATGTGCATGACCAACATTTTCTTTGTCATTTTTTTACGGACATTTTTTATTTTTATTTTTTATTGTTTTGTTAGGTAGGAACATTACAACATCTACCCCATATTAGGTTGTTTTTGTGGCCGACATTTATTTTGGAGGATAATTAAATTTTTATTTTTTATGGTCGACATTTATGTAACGTTACATAACGTTACAAAATCTCCCCCATACTAGGTTGTGGAGCACCTCTCGACGCAAAAACTGCATTGGCAGAAAAGAACATCTATAACGACAAATGATATGCCCCTTCAAACACTCTATGGACTAACATATGAAGGCAAATGGGAAAACAAAATACACACAAATTCTAGTGCATATCAGCTCAACATGCTACAAGTATAGTCAAGATAAAGACTCTACTCCGAATTCCAAATACAAGAAAAGAGGCAATACCCATCTTTTTTATCAATCAATGCTCTCACAAAGGAATCAACTTCAATAAAATTTTGTGTAGCAAGAGGTAACCAAGGCTTGACTTCCCTATCAAGCTTTGTTTCATTTTCCAAATTGATGGCCCTGTGCATGAGGGAGAAGGAAGTAGAGAACTATTTTTATCTACAAACAGATCAACAATTATATTACAAATATAACAACAACATTTGAAAGAAGCATTGACTGTCAATGCTAAGAAAAGGGAAATTGAATTCATATATACCTTTTCCAACTATGATCTCAAGGATTTCCAAAACACTCAATGATGCATCCAAATCAGTGGCCCAAATATTTCGACCATCAACTACTTTGTTAGTTGGGAATCTAACCTCCCTGATGAGGCTGAGAGTCAGTGTTCCATGCACAAGATGAAGCCCAATAGAGGAGATACCCTTAGAGGAAGCAATGGTCCTATAAAGAGCAAAGTTTCACAGCATAAGATGTAGAGCAGATATGAAATCAATTCTTCTAATAATAAAATACAAGAATAAGGAAGACTTAAAAAATCATAAAAGCAAATAAGGCAGGCTCTTACTTGTAAGTCTCTCCAGGTATATCAACAAAATAAGTTTCTATGAGGAGATTGACACCAAAGGATGCTCTTTCCGAGTAAGTTTTGTTAGTAGAGATTTTGTTCCAGATGGAATTGAAGAGTTTTAAAGGAAAATATTGTGTTTATTTCGCAAGAGTTGACATTGACGTTATGACCAAATATATTTCAAAGGTTCCTTCGACTTGGCAGGTTTGCAAGAAAAAAGTTAAAGGCTTTTGGGCCAAAAAGAAAAAAAGATTTATTTTTACAATGGGGAAAATTTTATCAATTGGGAAAAATTGATATTTTGAATAAGGTTATAAAGGCTTTTGGGCCAAATAGAAAGAAATAATTATTTTTACAATGGGAAAATTTTATCAATTGGGAAAGATCTATCAATTTTGACAAAGAGGTACTGGGCCAAGCCCGATTTCATCATCGATATAGCTTATGGTTACATGCATTCAACACCCCACCTCTTGCAACCAAACTCAGATCTGATTGTTGACTTCATTGCCCAATGGCCTCTTCCATGACTGTCTTACCAAATCTCTTTTAAAAACAAATTGTCCTATCAGAAACTGGACTTCTGAATGTTATTGATTGAATATTTTGAGTAAGAAAGCTTGTAAATAGTGAGAGATCCCTCTCTGAATGTATTAGGTCAGAAATACAGTCTAAAGTGGTTATGTGGTTACCTTAAAGTTTCCTTGACACAACCCAAGGAAAATATGAGTGTTAACAAGTGTATGCCTTCATAAAATCCTTCAATTAATGAGCATCAAGGTCCATTACAAGAAATGGTTCATCGAACTAAACCCATGTTGCACCAACTACCCCAAACTCGGACACAAATTCCTTGAATAAATTGGCCGAATTTGATAAATTAGTTCTCTAGCTTCTTAAAACGTGTTCTTTTACATTATGCTAACTAGAATCTTGTAGCTCGTGAATGAAAGAACTGAATATTTATCCATGCATCACTTGCGCTATTATTTGTGTCTTTATATGAGATTATGCATGATTTTTGTCAATGGATACTTAAGTCACTAATGTAGGAACATGACATAACTCTATGATTTAGCAAGCACACAATCAGAGTGAATTAATTATACCCCAAGGAGAGGGGGGGACCCCTTATTTCTTCTGCATATTACGGTGAAGCAATTTCCCTAAGGAGGTGATCATTTACCCATCTACAATACAGGTGATTACTAATTTGCAAAAACAAAACAGGAAAATTAAATTAAGTATTATCAGGGAATTGATGAAAATTATTCCAGTGAAATGACGTATACATTCTAACTTGCAAAGAAAATACAAGAACCAACAACATATATTTACCTCTTATTCTCACAATTTCATCTTCCTTTTATGAGTTGGCCCACTGAAGGGAGGAGAAAGAGGACAACATTTAAACTTAAAATGAAGAAGAACAATTAGCTTAAGTTTTCATGTTCAATGCAACAAAGCCCTTTCCACCTACTTGATCATGAGCTCCATTTGAAATTTTTTATTTTATGAATGATAGATGTCATTGAGGAAGATAATAATACTAGTGTATTTCATATTCGTTTATAAATGTTATCAACCTAAACATAAAGAAGAAAAAATGAATTATAGTTAGAGGCATAGAATCACTAGCAGACCTGTAGGTGTTGGCTTAACTATTGCTCAACCTCCATATTTGGAATTTTCTCTTCAACATATTGACCTGTCAAAGGACAAAATAAACTCATATCAACACAATAGTGAGGTAGAGATGTTGTAAGAAAACTGATAGGAATATGGAAAGGAAACAACCTTGTCACTCAAATTAACATAGAATAGAAACAATACATTTTCATTATATTTCCACCATTAGTCCAATAAAAAAGGGTCAGAATGGTTATCCAATATTTACAATCGTTTTACTAGTTTCTATTTAGGAACTAACAATTTAGACATGATTGTTCAACTATTACTAGTACACATCAATGCCCCATGTGTAGTATATAATATGTATGACCATATCAAGTCCCTTTTTGTTAAGGTATCTCTTAAAGATCCATGCCTTACCAGTCCCTTTAGGAAGATTATGAATGCAAATTTACCCACTTTCCATTCCGTCATCTTGTATTAGAGTTGTGCATTGGGATGCAACTAGAAGAAGAAACATGGACCAAATTTTTCAACACCTCATTCTTATTTTATCTTAGCAACAACCATCTTCCTATTAAACTTTAGAAATAAATATTCCAAATGGTTTGACTCAGCAAACAAGCTTCATGTAATAGAGGGTGGATTCCAACTGTAAACTCTGATAAATGAAAGTTCGGTGGTCATCATGAATGTGACCCATCTTATGTAGTATGTTGAAGACTTGATATTGATAACAATGCCAAACCTAAATTGTAGAACATAGAAGTAATTACTTCTTAGCAAAAGTTTAGTTAATATTTGATAGATAATATTAAAGAGGCATCCACCAACATTCTTCGTTCTTCATGACGGGACTGGACCATTTGGCATAATATTCAGTCATGATATGCCCAATTTAACCAAAATGAAGAATAACCAACAAAATAGAAATTCAAAATACAGAACATCCAACTTTCCGAAATAGAACAATTTTGTATGTACCAGATATAAAATACAAAAATTATAAGCCCTGGCATTTCTTCAATTGAGAGTCAAGACAAAATATGCAAATATACACCATCCGTCACCAAACAATCTAAATATAAAAAGCACATTGTTTCCCATTATCAATGGATATGGTTTGAAACAAAAAACACGTTATCAAAGTTACCATAAGAGATCCATAAATTGTCCAGTTACACATTCAAATGCCAAAAGTGCGGGAAACAAATGCCAATTCTAGTTACTATGCATTTACACTAGACCAATATGAATTTATGAACTCACCAGATGATCTTGAGAAGAGCATGGATTCTCTAAATCAACATTCATGAAATCAATTCCCTAAATCAACATTCATGAAATCAATTCCCTTAATCAATTCCAACATTCAACATGAAGACAAGAACACACAACATTCATGAACTCAATTCCCTATAAGAGCATGGATTCTCTATATAGGCTTAGTTTTTTAGAGTTCCTAGGGTTTGAGCCTTTGGCTCTAATACCAAATGTAATGCCAAACCCTATTTAACTAAGTTTCTAACTTTAGCCAAGGATATCTCAAAAATAAAATTTAACAGAAGCAAATCATTTGTTTACACAAAAAATCTCATATAGAGTAAGAACAACATCATATAGATCACATTCCTTTCATAATAACTAAATAGGCATTCTTTCAGAGGTCTACAAAGTTTAAACATCAACTCCAAGGTTGCATGGATATGTGGCTATAGGGCTACATTGAGTAAGAGTGCAGTGAGTACGCGGCATGATCCCCAAAAACGGGGGATGCAAGTGCAAGAGTATAGCTATAGCCTAATACCACGTATAAATAAATGTATAAAATAAGATAGACATGCATTGGAAAAAGGGGAATTTCAAGTTTGAAATAAGACTCTAAAGTTTTAACTTCTAATTTTAAAATTCAAAAAATAAATAGTAGTTGCTCAATTACAATTTACTATTTATTACAATTACTAATATTACATATTAGCATTTAAAAATACATAAAAGTCTATAAAACAAATCTAACTTTGTAAAAACATATCATTATCAAACTTTTAATCACTCCAATACAGTAAAAATATGGGTTAAAAAGATAGAGACTAACCAAATGTCAAGATAGGAATGAACAATTGCAAAACCAATTCCTTTGATTTGGTTAGTGGTGATGAAATATGTCCCCACAGATAATCCTGGATTGATCTCGGTTTTGTATTCTCTATAAAATCCTTCCAAATCAACCTCCAGAAGATGGTTTCCATCAATGGATTTCACATGGATAGTCATATCCTCAATCCATCCATGTTTGATCATCACAACCAAAGAACTACCATGTTTACTCATAATGCTCACACACAATCATTACCAAAATAATTAAGTACTAGAAAGCAAAATTATAATCAGAGCCCTATCAAACTATCAATATACAAGATCTGATAACTGTGTTGTTCAACAATAGAAACAAGTCCTTAAAACACAACATCCTTGTTTGAATCTATGGTTACATTTTTTTTCCATTTTCCAGTTCTTATTCAAAGACTAAAGGTGGTAGCTGACCTGGATGGTCCTCCTAGAAGGATCACTTTGACAATGAGGCTTGTCCTTGATCTCCCATGCAAGTATTCCAGGGTCATCCTTGTAGGCTATTCAAGTGATGTTGTTCACTCTAGTCAATAAAGTCTGCAAGAAAATGCATTGCCCAATGCATATTTGAATAGCTTTTGTATGTATATGTATTGCATGAAAATTGGTCTATGTATGTCTATATCACATCTATATACATAACGAAAGAAACTTAAGCATATAATGAAACAGAAACAAACATTTATAGAGTTAGTTACTTTAACATGGTTCTTATAGTAGCCTTTTATAGTGGTATTGGTGAAGAAATCATCAACGAAGTTGAGACTCTGTCCTGCATTGCGATCCCATTGAACATATTGAGCCTTTCCTCCAAATTTCTCAAAATTATTTGCTAGGCTAAGTATGAGTCTGAGACCATACTTGTGGGACTTAGAGACCACACAATCCAGAGCTTCAACCAAAACAACCCCAAAAATAAGAAGAAAAAGAAACATGAGTATAGGAAAACACATTTAGAAATGTGAGTATGTATTTTTGAAATGGGCATGCCTACCTCCTCCTATACTCATACATATATCCATATATTTATATGTACATATAGATATGAGCATATTTTTATAAATATACAAATATATGAGACTAATTTCATAAATATATAGATATATATCAATATTTTTATATGTACTATTATAGATGCCATATATAGATGTATCATATTCAAAACAAAATCTAAAAATTGGAATATGTATTCTCATCCATATCCTATTTGTGTTCTAGTAACTCCAACTCAAAACCTACATAAGCTCCATATGGTAAACAAGTAATACCTGACATAAAAGGAAAAATAGCACTAATTCTTTGATCAGGGACATGAGAATTAGATATGTCATTAAAGGAAAAGAGAAAATTATAAAGTAAGGTTCCTATACTTTTCAAGAAAACCAAACAAAGATAAAAAGGAAAGCCAAATAAGAAAATTATCCTTCTAATCTTTTTTATCCTTTTTATAATGAAAATTATGTTGAAGTTTAAGGGTTAGAGGAGTTTTTAATTTGAGTAAACTTTAATGCATGAACATATAAAATCAGATTCATAACAGTACTGCTCTAATAAAATTTGAACTGTAATAAACAAACATAATTTTCATCTCTTTCAACTTAACACTCCATTATTTTCATGTCCCAAATTTTGCATTGGGTCACAATGGCCTAATCACATTTTCCATATTCATTAGAGTTTGTCAAATTGATGCTAAGGGTCAAATAATTGCCAAGGGGGGAAATTACTAGTTTCCTAGGTTGGGGGTGGAAGCTTTGGGATTTGGAATAAGGGGAACAATGAATGATGTTTGAACATTAGAATGGCATAATTATTTAATAAAGGATATAAATAAATAAATACAAGATAAACTTGAAGTGGCAATGGAGCATGGAGACACATGGAGACTATGGGGCCCACACAAGCTAGAATTTATGTGCCACATGGCATCCTCCTCTTGTAATTTTGAATCCATGGGAAGCCTAAATGTTCTTGTATGAGTTATAAGGCTGATACACTTGTCTGTATACATCATAGGTCGAATTTGGAAGGAAATGTAACTTACATGGGAGAGGAAGAGTCATTTTGGAGCTAGTGAGACACTTGGACTAGATTCCCTAACTCTATGACAACAATGATGAAGATGCTATGACACCTATGAAACAAATCAGATCGGAAGGCTGAAATCTGACATATCTGAGATGTCAAGTTGAAATAGAGCATCCAAGAGGGCGCTCAAGTGAGTTGGGGAAGCTCAATGGGTTCCTACTCAAATTGGGGGAAGATGGAAGGCTAGGAAAGGGAGGACACATGGAAAATATTGAGCCCACACCCAAATTCAAATTGGCTTGAGTTTGTGGATGTATTGGTAACCTTAGAAGTCTAATGATGTTTATAAAATATAGGAATCAACCAAGAGAATGGATTTTGATCATTTGTGAATTGTGAGAGCTAGTGGATGATTAGTTTTCTTACCTTAGCCAATTTCGAGGGTGAAAGATTCTCATCCAAGTTGTTGTTTGGAGAGGCTACTTAGGTCTTTAATGGAGATTTAATGGAGTCTTATTTGCAGGTGTAAGCTACATGGAATCTTTTGGATTCTTCTATTGCAGCACTTTCTCTCAACCATTTCCAGTTTTTATGGCATATTCTTGCTCATGGAGGGATTACGCTTTGGGTGAGATATTGATCTCTTTGGGGAAGCTTATAATGCTACATATTTTATTTTATGATGTAAATTATATGTATTTCAAGTTCATAAGACTCTCAGGTCGAAATTCCAACATATTTCATGTAAAAATGTTAAACAATGAAGAAATAGTGCCATTTCCCTACTATCTTGTTGTGCACCATTGTAATGCTAATGATTTCGAATTGGGAGAGATTTTAATTGTCCATTACTGATTGTAATAATATAAATATGTTTTTTTCTTAATTCTCAGAAAGTATCAGGTCGAAATATCAAATGGTTGTAAGGAAAAGTGATTATTGATGAGCAAACAATGACCATTTCCCCACTACATTGATGTATGCTATGATAATGTTGATTATTTCGAATGGAAGAATGTATCTCTGATAAATGTATGATGAATGGAATTTAATTAATATGTATTTCAAGTTTCATGTTCAGTACTTAAGCATCGGAACCCATTTTACTCATTTTAATTGCATTGGGAGAAGATTTGGTGCCTTTTCCCCAAGGGTCGAAATTGTGATTTGGGAGTTGTTTGGGAGAGTCATAAAAGACTACATAAACTGAAAGATGATGCATATGAGACCTTAAAAATGTCCCCCACACATCCCCTACCCCTGTTCATAAATTCAAGTGACTTTGGTATCATTTGAGAATCCATTTCCGGTAATTACCCAGGGGGGATTAGAGCCCTAATTTTCTAGTAAAGACTCCTACTTTGAACACATTACAATTATTCACTGGGTTAAAGTTGGCCCTCAAGAATCATCAAATTCTATGTATATTAACAACATGATAAAATAATGTACAGTAGATATCAACAGTAAATAATCATAACCAATATTTGAATCAACCATATACTCAGATATTTTAGATTTGATCTTGTCACCGAAGGGACAATTCAATCTAGACAAACAAGTTACGTACCTTGAGAGAGATCCTAAGAGGGTTAAAGTAGAGGCATACTGACCTAGACTTATTAGTCAAGAATCACATTCATACCCAATACAATCATGCTGACAAAGGACACACAGTCATGTCGGGTAAGGATGCAGTCACATAGTGTAGAGACACACAGGCATACTTTGAATAGTCATGCTTGAAAAAACACAGTCCACCTATAAATTGAAACTCAATGTCACATTGGGGAGGACCCCACAGTCCACACAAGAAAAAAATCTCATGGTCATGTTCGGGAAGGACCCACATTCCACCCAAGAAAACAAATCATGGTCATGTTGGAGAAGGACCCACAGTCCACCATTAAGAAAACAGATCATGATCATGTTGGGGAAGGAACCACAGTCCACTCAAGAAAACATATCACATGCATGCTAGTGAAGGACCCACAATCCACCAAGAAACAAATCACGGTCACTCTGGTTAAGGACCCACAGTCCACTCAAGAAAACAGATCACGGTCATGCTGGAGAAGGACCCATAGTCCACCAAGAAAATAGATCATGATCACATTGGGGAAGGACCCACAGTCCACTCAAGAAAACAGATCACTGTCATGTTGGTGAAGAACCCACATTCCAGCAAGAAAATGCTAATAAACAAATCACGGTCACGTTGGTGAAGGACCCACAGTCTACCAAGAAACAGTCTCACGGTTACACTGTGGAAGAACCCATAGTCCACCCAAGAAACAAACCACAATCATGCTGGGGAAGGACCCACCATCCAACAAAATCACGGTCAGGTTGGTGCAAAGTGACCACGTGGAAGGTGTAACAAGAAAATACCATTTACGTGGGTGGTGCAGCAAGAGATCACATGGAGCAGCAACAAAGATCATGCAGAGGGAGAGAGATCAGTCACGTTGGAGCAGCAGCCCACAAAGTTTATCTGTTTCTCATGTTAAATTAAAAATTTAATTTAGCACCTAGATACTCTTAAGATAAGGTATCACAACATTAATAAAAATAACCTATGGACCAAGTAAGAAAAATGATCATGATTCAACCAAGGGGGGCACAACAAAACAAACCACAAACCCACAAGGTCAAGGTCAACTATATAAGTTGGAAAAGCAACTCCTTTATAGGACCAACAAGACCAGTAATCTTTTCTCTCTCTCAAGGTACATTGTTTTATATATATTTTTCATCACTTTATAAGAGTCATTAGTTATAGAAATTAGAACCAAATAAACAACTTATACAAGGAAGAGAAATGAAATCCATAAAAAGTAGTTAGCTTGGAAACTACAACTACAACTCAAATCCATAAATAGGCATCAATGCAACTGCAACTTTTGGAAACTACCAACCATATTTCGATATTTAAACTTAGCAACATATATCTGATAAGAAAAATGACATAAACCATGACAAACCATCTCAAAAAGACATAAACCATGACAAACGATGAAAAAACAGTAATAGAAGCAAAATAGTATCGTTTTACCTATACAAGATAAGTTTAAAGCATAATTTTCATCTCTTTCAACTTTAACACTCCCTAAGGTCCCTATGTTAAAGCTAAAAATCATACAAAGACAATAAATAACAGCAGTGGTAAATCTAACTCAAAGTACAAAGAAAACAAATAAGATAACCGACTAGGAGAGTTGAAACCTTCCCTATACTTAGGTTACCACACCCAAACAATGCAGCAAAGATATCAGTCCACACAAGTCTTGTAACACCCCGATTTTGACCCCATGGTATTGAATTGCATATGATGTAACTCAGCGTTAATAAATCATGGTGTGTAGGTCAAGGCAAAGGCCCCACCATGGATTTAGTATTTTATGTTTTGGCAATTAAAATCGATGTCGACGGTTTATGTGCTAGCCATGCACAATATGTTTTGAGACATCATGTAACTATGCAATTAATAAAAAAACCACGAGTAGCTATGCACCGCAACGTTAAAGAGATGGGGGCATGATTTCACGAGGAATTGGGAGGGGAAACATCAAACCCTTGAGCTAATGGGGAAAATCCAAAGGTCTAAGGGAAAACCCATAAAGTGATAAACTACCCATTTTGTGCTTTTGTGCCTAGTCATCTAGAAGTGGTTGAAGAAGTTAGCTCCTTGGGATGGGAAAGGCATGGAGGTCAAATTTGAATTTGGGAAGCCACCCATTTTTTGAAAATGTGTTTTTGATTTGTGGGGCAAGTACATTCTTGGAAATGCATGCCTAAGCCATTATTCACCCATCCTCATGGATTTTTGGCTCTCTCACGCAACAAGAAGGTGTCTGAGCTCTCTCTCCCTCACGATTTGATGTTGTTTCTTTAACTTCTCCATGCCCATAATTTGTTTTCTGTGTTGCTGGTAGAATGGGAAGAAAGGATCCACAATTTTGGGGTTTGAGAAGGCCGTTTTTGCCACTGTGATCAAGTTGGGAGCTTCCCTCATGTTTTTCTGCATTTTTCCTATTTTCTCCATGTTGGGAAACTCGTTTTTGGGTTGCATGGCGAATTGGAGAAGAGACCCACAATTTTTGGGTGGTTGTTGAGTCCATTTTTTCCCACGTGAAACCCATAGAAGTTTCTAAAAATTGAATTGTTGTCACAGGGATGTTTTCCCCATTTTATTGGGTTGTTTGTGGTTGCAAATTCCATTTTTGGTAATGCCCAGAAGATGGAAGAATATATCCACGATCTAAGGGTTTGACGAGTCCGTTTTTACCTCTATGAAGCCCAAGAACATTTCTGGAAAATGTATTTGCTCATGCAAGTTTGTTTTCCCCACAGCCATTTCGTTTTGGGTTGCCCATAAACATTTTGTTCATATCCAGCAGTTGTGTATGGATGTGTTTGATTAATTGGTTGACTGTGTGTTTGATGCAAAGTATGGCTTGGCTGAGTAAGTCCAAGGAACCCATGTGTTGTTGTTTAGTTTCCTTAGCAGCCTGTAAAACCCAATTTCTTATTGGCTTGGTTGGATAGTCTGTGAAACCCAACGGTGTGTTGGCTTGACTATGGATGTATGGTTTTGGCTATGTGTGAGCCTGTTGTTCCCTAGTGCCTTGTGGAATCATGCCCAGCTCGGGGGTGGCAGTGATGTTGATAGATTGAGGATCACACTGGCCTATGGTTGGGTGGAGCTTTGCAACAACATAGCTATTTGCGGGTTAGCTTCTTTTCAAGATAAGTATTTTCCTGTGTTTAACTTTTGCAATGTATTTGTTTTATAAATCATTATGAACACGAAGAATGCTTGAGTGAATGTCTTGTTTCTATTGTGTATTAATGTATATGCATATATTATTATGTTCAATACATGGAATGCTTGTATGGATGATTTGCTTCTATTGTATAATTGCAATTGTTATGCATCTATGTATGTTTTTAATCCAATGCATTTTAATGTTTATGTTCATGGGGCTAGATCGCCCATTTGACAATAGCAAAAACCTAGTCGCGTCCTCTCCATCGTCGGTATGAGGGGTGGGGACGTGACAAGTCTGAACGCATAATGTTCATCTATTTCAACTTTAACACTCCCGAAGGTCCACATTCGGGAGTGTAAAAGTTGAAAGAGATGAAAATTATGCTTTAAACTTATCTTTTCTCACTCTTGTCTAGTTACAACTGAAAAGCATACAAAGACAATAAATAACATCAGTAGTAAATCTAACTCGTGTCTAACTCAAAGTACAAAGAAAACAAATAAGATAACCCACTAGGACAGTTGAAACCTTCCTTATACTCAACAATATTTTTTTAGAACATATATTTTCTATTAAGAGATAAGTCACTACATGAACAAAGGACACACTTGAGAGAGAATAAATTCAGTTACTGTAGGTTTATTTAAGTATAGTAGTAGTCAAGGTAACCCATTAGACAAGCAAAGAAACCCCCATTATTGGAGCAACAGACCAAGAAACAACAATCCATAAAATATTAGGTAATGATGGCATTCCACACACAAACCAAAGCTCAATTTGTAGCCCATACAAATCCCATGGGTTTCTTTAGCAGGTTGTGAGTTGTTTGAAGTTGCTAGAAGAAACCATAACCCTGTTTAAGTGGAATAAGATATTTGTAGCACTGTTTGATTGTTTGGGTATGCTTGAAGTGAACCGTAAGGAAACCCCAATTACTGGAGCAATAGACCCATAAACAACAGTCCATAAAATAGCAGGTAATGATGACATTTCACACACAAACCAGAGCTCAGTTTGTATCCCATACAAATCCCATGGCTTTCTTACAACTTAGCACACTCAAACAGTGTAATAAAGATATTATTCCACTCAAGTGTGAAACCACGGGGGTCTCGCTGACGGACCAATACCATATCATGTCCGTTCATATTGGGGGCTTAATAATTATAAAAAAACATTATATTGGGGTCATATTAAGGGTCTAGGGGGTTTTTTATGGGTTATATATATATATATATATATGTTGGGGTTTTTATTATAAAAAGGGGTGGAGAAGTAGCACGAGCGGGGTGTGGAGAAGCAACACGAGCGGGGGAGCGCTAGCGTAAGGACCAATCAAGGGTCAACATAAGATCAAGAGTCAACAAGAGGGGTTAAGAGAAAGTGGTAAAACAACCCCTACACCAACAAGACCAAGGTGTGTCAATCAATGTGGGAGGATAACCCTTTTACCAATAGGAGTAAAGTGTACCATCAAGGTGGGGACACAACCCTTTTTCCCAGAAAACGAAGGTGTCAAACTCGTGGTCAAACTGTTATATTCTCTCTCAAGGTATATAGTCCATAAGTGTTCCATACCAAAACAGTACATTTTATCATCACCGTATAAGGAAGGTCCATACCACAACAAGTGCACAACAGTGAGTTTTATAACAATATATTTCCACACCCTAGCCATCTTTCAAATCAACAACAGTCACAATTTCCTAATGAGTTAATATGCACTCCACACAAACATGACGAAATTAATGAACACTTCCACTGGAAAATTTTGAGATCTGAAACCATAAACATCAAATGGAATATCAAGATTAAAACCTAAAATTTCTCTGATTTCTCAACTTTGTTGTCAACTGTTGAACTATTACCATTAGCATTGTTGCCAATAATATCTGAAAATAATTTTTTTCCAATTCCTGTACAACATGAGACTGAAAAAGGGAATGAAAAGAGATACCTTTGCTTTTAGTAATCATACAAAACTTGGACTGTGGTATACAACTTCCATGAGATAATAACACATAGTCAGCTAATAAGCTTTAAAAGCATAAGCAAAAGTGAAGCAAAACTGTAAGGCATGCTAAATAACATGTAAATAACGAGCACATCAAAATTAAGTGTGAATTAAGTTTGTGTATTCCACTGCTTGTTCAATATTTTGGAAATGCATATTCATACCTCAGGATTTACATGCATCTTCAACATAGAATTGATTGGTAGGTCCAAAAATTTATAGTTACGGACGTCATCTTTTCCAATAAATATGCATAAAGCTTCAGCAAGTCCTTCGAGACCTAGTAGATCATAGCAACAAAAACATAAACAATATTCTTAGTGCAAACATTGTTTGGATTTGTGCTCAATAAATCCCACATAAACAATATAATTTTTTTTGAAGACTGTATTTTAAACATGGGCTTTTAACAAGTGCAAGAAGTGTCAAATAAAAAGCTTGGTTTTCAAATCCTACTTGAGATGTTGTTAACCAGACAAACACATGTGTTTTAAAAAATGTCATGAAAAATTTGGTTGTCTAGGCTTCCTTAAATCAATGGTGCATACCCTAAATGCGGGTGTGAATCATGCCAATGTGGACGCTGATGAGGCCTCTCCTGCCCACGCATAGCCCATTGTCCATGTTGTCACATTGAGCCTTAAATGCCACGAGAGACGTGGTTGTTTCTCGGCTAGTCGACGGGACTAGGCCGTCTCATCTTTGTTCAGGTGCCATTAATAAACTTGTTGGCAGCCAAAACTTGCACAAGCGCCATTCATTATGGAGGATGTCGACTCTTGGGTTTTACCTGCTCCTCGCTATTGCTCTGCATTACATTGAGGCTCTCCATTTCCTTTCTCTCCATGCTCTGAGTCCCAGTGTCGCCCTCCTTCTCTCAATTTTCCTCTTTCACGCTCCATTGTCACTCTGTGCTATGGTGTCATTCTCCATAGCTCGAGTCCATCTTCCCAGAACCCTACTCAGGAATGCCTTTACCCTACCTAGGAGTGCCTTCACCCTGCTACGCCCCTCCAACCATGCCCAGAAGACAAAGGGGCACTCCCCGTAGGGGGCAAGGCCACAATGCATGAGCAGAAGGACAAATACCTCTCTCGGCTCAAGCCAACAACAATGGCTTTGACTTGGAAATTCCAGAGGAAGTTCAAAGAATTATTTTGGATTGGGAGGATGAATTGTCAGGAGCACTTGGTGCAGTAAGATGAACGATGGAGAGTTGACATAACTATTAGATATTTAAAAATCTCCTCACGCACCTAGTCCTCATATTCAACCCCCTGGTTCCTCCTCCCCCTGTGTCTCCTCTTCAACCAGCACCAGCTCACCAAGCGGCTGCACCTCTTGGTCCTCAAGCTACTGCACTACAAGCTACTCCCAGTTCTCCTGTTGTCCCAACCACCACTTCAGCTCCTTCACCCTGCTCCATCCCCCCACCACATCGTCGACCATCCACTAGCTCTGCATGCAAATTCATGTCCAACCCAGTCATATTGAGGAAAACCTCTCCTTTGCCCACCAAAAAAACATCTGCAGGAATCGTGGAGGCAGGGAACAACTCCAGTGATGAATACATGGCTATATCCAGTGGAATTTTAGTGACTTCATTAGGCGAGCCTGCAGAACTAGCATCTCCAGGTTACACTTTCCCTATTGAGGAGGTACCATGGCAAAAACTATGAACAGTGGCCGCCTGTCCTTCTATCTACTTGCAGCACGGTTCACGCTCAGGTGTCTTCTTGGCCACGTGGTGCACATCTTGAAAATGTCAGGTTTTTTTGTCTTTTTGTTTTCTGCATTGTCAACTGAATGGATTTTTGCCTTTTCCTCCAAGAACTATGGAGGTTTTTGTTAATGTTTATTTGGAAGGCATGTTTTCCCTATGGGAGGGAGGGTTCTATGGACCTGTTTTCCTTCCTGGAGGGAGGGCCCAGTCTCACTCTGAAACTCCATATCTGCTCCACCTGAGCCAGTCGATCTGTAACTCTATATGTACCAACATTTTCTTCTTTTTATTTTTAATAGAATAGCTCTCAACTTACTCAAAAAAATCAACAATGCATATGTACTCCGAATTTAATGAATTCAACATTATTTCTAACTGAAAAAACATAGATACCAATTGATTGAGATCATGTATACCAATTGCATGATTGAGAAAAACATGGATACCAATTACCTTTGCTATAACTATTGCTAGAATGAGATCATGTATGCTTTAATTCTCTTATGAGGAAAGTGCGATATGGACTTCTTGCAAAAACAGGAAAAAGAGAGAAATAATGACCTTGCTTGTAGAATTTTTGGCAAAACGAAACATTCCATCAAGTGAATGCTTGTTAAAACAGACCTAAGTAGTTGTTGGCAGTTGAGGCAAAGTAAAGTGGCCTTGAGGATGATCCATTTTGTAGGCCTGATGATCATCAGTTCTGGCTAATGACAAATTTATAGGAATGGTGGTCTCTACAAACCTGAAGGAAACAAACATGAAGGTGAATTCAATGACAACAACAATGAAAAAAACCATGAATAAAAGAAAAACATAATATGTAATAAAGAAAAAAATCGAATGAAACAAGCTTGGAGGTCTAAAAAATGTTGCCATTCTAGAGGCAGTGGAGACTCAACATGAAGCTCAATACCAATACTTGACAGTTTTAATTTCTGTCCATCGAAACCAATACCCAGTACAGTCATGTTGACAAAGGACACACATTCATGTTGGGTAAGGCTACAGTCACATAGTGCAGAGACACACAGTTATACTTAAAAAACCACAGTCCACCCATAAATTGAAACTCACTGTCATGTTGGGGAAGACCCCACAGTCCACACAAGAAAATAGGCTCACAACCACACTAGGGAAGGACCCTCATTCCACCCAAGAAAACAAATCATGGTCATGCTGGAGAAGGACCCAAAGTACACCAAGAAAATAGATCACGAAAATGCTGGCGAAGGACCTACAATCCACTCAAGAAAACATATCACGGTCATACTGGTGAAGGACCCACAGTCCACCAAGAAATTGCTAAAAAATAGATCATGGTCACGTTGGTTAAGGACCCACGGTCCACCAAGAAACAGACTCACGATTACACTGTAGAAGAACCCACAATCCTCCCAAGAAACAGACCACGATGAAGTTGGGGAAGGAGCCACAATCGAACAAACTCACAGTCACACTAGTGCAAAGAGACCATGTGGAAGGTGTAACAAGGAATGCCCAGTCATGCGGGCAAAGTAAATCACGTGGGTTGTGCAACAAGAGATGACATGGAGCAACAAAGATGAATATACAATGTCCATGTTTTGCAGTATGGAAAGGTACCATTCTTAATGTATGTTTAATAAAACGTGAATAAAACTCAATATATGAAACATGCCATTAATATATAGGCAAAAACAAAAGCACTGTCAAGTTGTTCATTCCAGCTAGATTGATTTTTAATAAACACTTTCACCAAAATTTCATTTTCAAACTGTTGAAATGCATGCATACTCCTCGAATAGGCATGCTTGCTGATAACAATATGTATAAAAAATCAAAATTCCTCAATACAATATAAACCAAGGAAAATTTTAGATATGTATCCAGATGATGCTTTCTCGTGCAAAATGAATACAACCTCTCAAAAGACCAATGACACTAGCAGCAGAATTACATGATGGAAAACACAAATTACATCTATGTACACATTTTTAAGTTGAAATTTGTATACTTTAGGGAATTATCTAAAACACAAAACACCTAATCTCTAAGTTACAATTAAGGTGCATGTTTCCACGAAAATTAACACCCCAATTGCAAGGACTCAAAGATACTAGCTAAGTGCAACTATGGAAATAAGGTAGCTATCACCTACACCTACTTGCCTTCTCTTTAAGTGGCTTGAACCACTGAGGGGGGATTCCCTAATGTAACTAAGTCAAAAGGTGACAAGGATATGTTGTTTAATTAAGAAAAATAAAACAAAACATTTAGAAAACACATTTCAAGAAACACGCATTAAGTAATATTCAATTTAAGTATTGAAGTAGCAAAAGAAAGTATATGAAAACTCTAACATGGGCATGGGCACCAAAATTTGACAAACAAAAACTTGTTTCATCCTTTTAAAAGTAATATTAAATATAATTGTTGAAGTGGCCAAAAGTTCAAGAACCATGCTTCAAGAAAGAATAAAGAAATATTTGACGATCGATAACTTCACATTGAGTTATCCCAACCGTTTGCCAATCGAACCATTCACTGCACCTAAATCCAACTAGTATAAAATGAGTATGAGATTGATACAAACAAATCAGAGATAATACAAAAAGTAATACTGTATAAATAAGCTTTAAGATAGTAGTAGAAAAGATAAGATAAATTAGGCAGTTTTGAAAAGTTCACCCTATTTAAAATTTTAATGAAATCCTCATAAATTATGTGGTCACTTTCTTCTAACTTGTATGTGTCATTCTTGATATTGTATGATAGGTTTTCTGTTGCTATAACAAATTCAAGTTGTATGAATAGATGATTTATCGAATCATACTTGTACATGTGTTTCCCCTTTATTCTATTGTACCAACAACCTAGGCTCAACACCTTCAAGCCTATCCAAAATATCAATGTCATTATGGTAATCAAACACCCTATTACAATCCTTTTTTCTTATTCTTTTAACTCTTCCAATGTACCAATTCCCACAAGAAACGTCGTGCTTTGTACTTTGAGGTACACCTTTTCTTGTAGTACGTTCAACTACAAGTATAGACTCGCTTTCAAACAACACCACACAATCTGATCCATGTGACGTCCCCACCATACAAACCTGTTACATTAAATGCTCCAAATCCAAAACAAGCTACTCCTAAGAGGAATAAATGAATTCCAAATACTTTTGGCAAATCCAAACAAAGTTTTCCCGTACGGTCATCACAGAATAGGTCCATATCCCAATATACACCAGAGAGAGGACGTGACTATGTTGCTATCAATCCGGGAAATCTAAACCACATAACGTAATATAAAATGCATTGAACTTAAAAACATACACATATTTGTAAAACATACAATATACAGCGGAAGCAATTACATTTCATTCAAGAATTCAACACATTAGACATGTTCATCATATTTCATCAAGTAAATACAAATGCAGAGATTAACATAAGAGATACTTATTTTGAAAGAATCTTTTCCCGTAACCAGCTATGTTGTTGCAACGTTCCACCCAACCATAGGCCATTGTGCTCATAAATCTCTCAGCAACACTGCCACCCCCGAGTTGGGCATGATTCCCACAAGGAATAAGGGAACACTAGAAGGCTCACACATAGCCAAAGGTATATCAAAATTCAGCCAAGCCAAAACTACATTTGGGTTTATCAGGCTGCCAAGGAGGTGGGAATATTGAACTGCTAAGCTAGTGAGCTCAACCACAGAGCTATGGGCTCCTGCACCAGATTGGGCTTGGCTCCTAAAACATCCACACACCCAACACAAGGAAGCATCCCCTTCTCTGCTACATAGTCCCTCAAGCTATGCCTGCCATTCCAATGCTATTCAGGGTGTGCAAAGAAGGAAACCAAACCCTCTAGATCTGTCTGTGAGGTTCCTTCCTACACTAGGTTTATCAAGCTAGTTCAGACCCGATTCCACTCCAAACTAGTTCAGACCAAAACAAAAGATGCACCCACAGCACCATACAATTTCTAGGTTTGAGGAAAAACGGTTTTGGCAACAAAACAAATTGGTAAAATGGGGAAATCGACCCCTGGGTGAGAAATTCAAACTCAACAACTATTCTGGGCATTTTATGAGCCAAAACGACTACTATGAACCCCAAAATCGTGACTTCTTGATGGCCATTTGCTCAGCAACCCAAAAACGAATTTCTTGGGCATGGAAAATGAGGAAATTGGCAGGAAAATGTGAGGAAGACAACCCAATCCCTGGGAATTACAAAAATAACCTCCCATCCATGGGGAAAATGAAGTAAACAACCAAAAACGTGAACAAATACACACATGAAGCTTTAGATGCCTGAGAGAGGTCACGTGAATGAGAGAATGGGTGAGGAAAAATGAAAACGTGAATACCTGTTGGAATGGGCAGACGTATTTGGGTTTTTGCTTGCCTAAGAAGTCAAAACATGTTTTTCAAGAATGGGTGCTCTGCCCAATTCAAATTTTTTCCCATACTCTTTCCATTCCCATGTGATAACTACCTCAACCCATTTCTGGAATAAATAAATGATTGGGGGAAAAGACAAGAAATGGGTAGTTGACAGTTTTTATGGGTTCTCCCTTTAACATTTGGCTTTTCCCCATTGGCTCAAAGGTTTGAATATACCCCCCCTTATCCTTAGGAAATCATGTCCCCGTCTCTTTAATGTTGCATTGACATAGCTAGTTGTGGGTATTTTAATTAAATTGCATGTTTACATGATCTCCAAAATTATAATGTGTATGTCTAGCATGAAATACCATCGGCAACGATTTTTTTTAATCGCTGAAGCATAAAAATCGATGGTGGGGCTTTTGCCTTTAGCTCCACACCACGATTAAATACAATATATACATCATATACATTTTTAATGCAAACGGGCTCAAAATTGGGGTGTTACAATCCAATTCCAAAACCAATTGTAACACCCTTTTTGGGGGCCCTCTCATCTCGCCTGAAGTATACTCCATTCCTCACTTTAGTCAATCTATCTTTCGAGAATGCCGGATTTCTATTAAATTGACTAACCAAACAAGATTTGTACATTTCCTTGCCATTGAGCTCCACCACTGGTTTGGTAGTTATGTTTACATTTTGATCGACGAAATCTAAAATTCCATCCAACTTGTGCCTCCACTCACTTTCCATCGTTTGCAATTCACTATCATTGAGTACCATAAAAAATGAAGATTGGAATATGGATGTGGAATGACCCGGTGGAGAATTATCAACTACTTCATCCACGGCTTCGAATGTTGGATAATTGTGATCCTCTATCCATGGTTTAAGCCACCAAGAATCTTTTGTGTGTCTTTCTGGTTGCATGCCAAGACCTAGTAAAATTCCTTATGCATCCTCCAATCCTATCTTGAGAGATTCTATAATTTTATTATCTGTGGATATTGAATCATACTATGACAAGACATCACCTTCCTCTAAAGTTTGTTGATGTTATTTATTGCATATACTCATTTGTTTCTTATGAGATTTATTGAAACGAAGCCCTTGGGGATTCGATTCTTCTTCAACAACTCTATTAAGGGTTCCAATAGAATGAAGTAAGTCAGTGAAATCATATGCCCTCTCTATTCCAACCATGCCACCGACTTTGCTAAAGAAGTTCTCACATACATTTGGCCCAGTCAGGTACAATGCACATGGCAAGTTAGAGTATTGATCATGAAATAATCTCATCAACAAAACTGTAAAGTGGCAAGAAATTTTCACATCTTGATATGCCTCTCTGCTCATGAAATTAATGTTTACATTAGTATTTTCTTGTTCTCTGACCTAGCATAGCCATAACGTGAAGAAATGATGGACTCTTAAAGAATTTCACACTCTTTCCCAAAGAGTCAAACTAGGAGACAAAAAATATCAATATAGTTAGCAACGATTGCTAAATAGGTCTTTGTACTCAATATCCTATATGTCATGCCACTTGTACTTCTCATTTCCTTCAAGCACCTATGGGCATGCCTTGAAGAAATGCATTGTGCTGAACCCTAGATTTGGCGATCAACCTTCTCTATATCCTCAATTTTAAGCTTATGGTCATCCACTTAAAATTTTTATAAACCATTCTTACATGGTTAAAACTAATCAACTCTTGTCCAACAATCAAATCTCGTCGACCACTAAACAAAGGATTCACTAGATTTTTTCCATTGTGGATGTAATCTTGGTCATGAAGTCCTGTTTCTTTAAATCCATCATACAACCCAGTTAGCCTCCACCCTTCCCAGGGAATTTTATATCTCATGCATGTTGTTGAGTAATAATCCTTCAACATAAGCATTCTTCTCCTATTATCCCCATTCAAGGAATGACCAATAATAGGTCCTAAACAATGTTCCACATGTTTCTTCCATAGGTCTTCTATTTTTTCCCATTGTCAATGGACAAAATTTGCATCAAACTTGTTGCACGTTGTATGAACAACCACAACCAAATGAGGAATACTCTCATGTAAAGGGTTTGCAATAATAACACGTGCATAATGGCTAATCACACAATTCTTGAAGGAATCTGTAATAATCTCATAGCCTGCAGTGCCCTCACCAACTGTCGCCAAGAAATGTGATTGGCACTTATGTTCTTCTTTCTTACCACAAAACCCCACCAATGTATCATTTTTTCTACCCACCTGACATATTTTTTCACAACAGTTTCATCTTCAGCAAGGCATACGGGAATTGGGCCCTCTATACCATGTTTGGATTTATAGGAAGCATAAGCTTTTATGATTGCCTAAAAAATGTACTCCTGCTCCCTTGGGATATATGTCAATGATTTTCTAACTTGCCTTGAAGTCGTAGATATCGAAGGATCATCCATTTTCAAGCTAATAAATCTATCTAATATAGGACCTCCCCATAACATAATCATCTCATAAATGAATTTAGGGGATGCACTATACCTTCTCCCTGACTTTGAACGAACTAGGTTGTGAAATATATCTTGAACAAATTCCCAAACTGCATCTTTACCTTGTAATTTTCCTTGCTTATGAGCCTCACACACATCCTCGCAAAACCTGAACACATCCTTCCTTCCTGTAGATTCAAACAACTTTTCCCTTAGAGACCTCGTTCTAATAGACAGTGTAGCAACCTTTGTCCTCTCCCACCAAAGAGATTGTATTGTTAATATATGTGTAGCATTTACGTCTCTTGCAACAATTTTTGTTGATGTATTTGTAACTTCAGAAGATATTCTGATGTATATTATCATTGTATGTTGTTTTACCCCCATTGGGGATTTGTTTTACCCCTTTACGAGATGTCTAAATTATGTCTAGACCTTGAGGTACAACCTCCATTGTAAGTCGGGCCAATAGTCCCTAGTGTAACATCATGTAATATGTAATTGTGGTCTCTCTAGGAGATGTGGGCCCCATGTGAGATGACATATAGGTTTGAGTCTTATATTTTGTCAGTGACTTGAAATGGTATAAATAGGGAGACACTCTCCCTCATTTATACACACCTCACACACTCTCTAAGGTGTTTGAGAGAGAGAGAGAGAATCACAGGAGGAGAGAAAGATAGCTGCTGAATATTTCTTATTATTGTTTTTTATCATCTTACTATTCTGAAGAAGTTTGCGGGTTTTATCCTTTATGGTTTCCCCGATGAAAATATTTGTATCTTGTGTATCTTTTATATCTTATGCATTTTTATGTACTTGTTATTCTTTCAGATAAAGATCCTAGATAATCTAATCAGATCTTAAGAAAATCTAACATGGTATCAAAGCCTCTCTGAAAGAAGGCATTGTGCAACTGCGGGAACTAGGGCTTCCTAGTTGAAGGTGTTCTCTCCACAGCTAATCAAACAAGGACGGATAGGGTAACTTGCCTCACTAGGGCGCATGTATTGGTGGTATCAGTTTCTGAATCAAAGAAGTTTCACTGTACAGTCGAAATACAGTTGCAATGGCAGCTAATGGAAATTAGGGTTTCATGCATGAAAACCCTAGAAGACTGAATTTAGTAATCCTAGAACTTTCGCTATAACGTGAGATTAGAGAAGGCTAAAAAGCTGAAATTTTTATAGTTCGAAGAGAAATTTGTTTTGTACACTATGTAAAATTTTCAGCCTCCGATTCACTATATTTAGGAGATATGGTTCCTCCAAATCAGGGTTCCGGCCTCCTCCAGAATACAGTCATAAACAGGTGACCTAGGGAGATTTGTTGTATCTTGGGTTAGGAAGGTCCAAAACAGTCACCTTGGGAAAATCTGAATAAGCACCACTTGGAGATTCCATTTCTGATCTAACCTGTGGGGTTGGAAAGAAGACTTATCCTTCTATCACTGTGAGAGGTTTCATACCTTAAGGATCCGAAACTTTGGAGATACAACAGAATCAATATCAGTCATTTTTCAGAAGAGATAGGAAAAGCAGGGCTTTCTTTTTCATGAGCTTCCCTCCAATGTTTTCAGAAAAGGAGTACATTGAACAGCTCTCCTTGAAGAGGCCCATATTTCTATCTAATTAGAAGTTTGAAATTCCAAGTTTTGAAAATTAGGGTTTCTCTAACAAACCCTAGATCAGCCAGCTCCGAAACTAGGACAGACACCTCAAATTAGTAAGATCTATTTTTTTTCTATTTACATTTGAGGTCACTAATCACACCATCTTGATGACAAACTTGGTGAAGCTGACAAATTCTAAGTATGGAAGTATAGGACCTCCATGATCCTTGAAGAAATTGACTTGGATAAGCATTTCAGTAAGAAAGTTCTAAGAGCTAGAGGGAGATGAGGCTAAGGCTAAAGCCAAGAGAATCATTATAGATTCTATTAAATATCATCTAATCCCTCATGTGTCATCCTTGAAGACACCAAAAGGAATAGTTCGATGCTATAACGAAACAATCAAAGAATAACAAGATATTGTTATAACCACCTTGAATGGCCTCCCAAGATCACAGGATTCACTCATTCGAGGAATGTGTGCAAGAAGGAAGTGAGTACCTTCAGCAGACTCTGACAAGAATGCACACAAGAAGAAGCTCGACTCATAATAAGAGACGAGAATATGGGAGAAACTAAAGATCAATATCTCACGATTCAAAGAATATCCCTCAAGCGATGAGGAATATTAAGGATTCAATTCTTGAAGAACCTCTTATCCATCTTAGCATTTGGATAAGCAATGATGCTGTCATGAATGAAGAAGATGATGAAGTTGAAGGCTCACGAAAGCGTCTACCCATGAAACAAATAAATATAAGTATTCAATTGTCATTTCATGATATTGTTTGGTTATGCATTTGTTTATATTCAGTTGATGTGTTATGCATGTTTGAGTATTTGCATTTATACCATTGAATTGCACATGATGGGTAAGAAGTCAATGGTGTTGTACACCATTCAATTACTACTTATCTGGATTGAAGCCTCTTTTCTGGCATATTAGGATTAGTACACACTCTTAATAACATTAGGGTAGAATGCATCTAGATGTTATTGTATGTAGACATGATATGGATGAATGTTGCAGCATTGGCTAAAATAGTGACATGGCTATGTGACATATATTTGTCACGGTTAATATGTTTTAGAAAATATGATATGTTTCTAATCATGCAAATGAACTTGACTTGAAGATCATTCGAAAGAAAAAGTGACGACAGTTCAGAAGAGGAACCTGAAGCTTCCCAGGTCAAAGACGCCATAGCAAAAGAAAGAGCTTCAGAAGAATATAACGAGAACAATAGATCCACCTCGAGAGATGAAGACCACCTTGGGCACGAGAAATAATCGAAGATGAAGAATAATATGACGATACTTCCAAAGAAAGAAAGAGGCCTCATACATACTCTATTTATGTGACATTTTTTAGCGACATCATTGATGCAGAGCCTTCCAGCTATGAAGAGGTAGACAAGAAGAAAGGGAAGGAGACTATGATTAAAGAGTACCAGTTCAAGAAGAATGATGTCTAGGATGCGGTGTCGAGACCTGAAGGGAATTATGTAGTGTCTTCCATATGGATCTATAAGATCCAGCATGCAGTAGATGGTAGCATCGTGGGATACAAGGAAAGATTCGTAGCATGAGGCTTCTCACAGAAAGAATGCACACACTACGAAGAGACATTTGCACCAGTGGCATGGTACACTTCCATTATATCCATACATATAGGTATGAAATGGGAGATACATCAGCTGACATCAAGACAACATTCTTGAACTATGTATTCAAGGAGGAAGTATACGTAGAGAAGCCACTAGGAGTTGTGACACATGACAAGCATAGTCATGTGTGCAAATTAAAGAAGGAATTATACAAGTTCACAGATGGGTGTGAGAAGAAATTTTCAAAAAATTTCAAGATAGAGGATCTTGGTATCCAGTGACCCTAGATGGATATATAGAATATTAGTAGCAGAGGAAGCTACTTGTCACTTCATTACAGAATGTTTCAATACATAGAATACGAAAGGAGGAGGGAGAATGATGCTCCGCTTCAGAGGGAGTGACTGCAGAATATCCTGAGGTTTGACATGGTATGACGGGATGGACAACTTACTGATGGCTCTAGGCTTCACTTCAAGGTTGAAGGTGGTCAAGGTTGAAGGTGGAAGACCAGTGATGCTCCTATTATATGTCGATGACCTGTTCCTGACAGGAAAAGAGGGACTCATTAAAGATGCAAGAAGGAGACTTGATGTCGAGTTAGAGATGAAGGACTTGGGTATGATGCATTAATTTCTAGGCATGGAGATGTGGAAAAGTGCGTATGGAATATCCCTTGGACAAGGGAAGTATGCAAAGGAGATCCTGAAGAGGTTCGGGATGATAGACTGCAAGGCCATGGCCACAGCTATGGCATCGAACCTAAAGCTATTGAGTGATGCTTCATCAAATATGGTCGATGCCATGATGTATCGTCAGATGATTTGTTCATTGATGTGCCTAACAAATACAATACCAAACACATGCCTTTTTGTGAACTACCTCAGCCAGTTCCTGATGGATCTGAGACATGCTCACCTAGTCGCAAAGCATGCAGTGAGGTACCTGAATGGTACAGTTGGGTATGGGATAAAGTATGATACAAATCATAAGACTAACCTGAATGGTTATGTTGATTTGGATTGGTAGTGCCACTAAGAAGAAGAGCGCCTTGGGTTGGTTCTTTATTTTGAGATCTAGTATGGGCTACTAGTTTGATAGGATGGAGTCTTGCATGGCACTGAGTACAATCGAGGCAAAATATGTTTCCACTTGCTCAGATATTTGTGAGGTAGTATGTTTCTTTTGAAAGGTACTATTTGATTTGATTTATCTGACTTGCATTTGTGTATGATGGAGAGAGGAGCAGTGAAGCTCAAGTATGTGATCCAGATCGAGATCTTTCGAAAGAGGGAGTGATTATTTCTAGCATAGCCAGTGAGACAGGTTGTCCTCGAATGTAATCAATCCTAGTGAAGCTCACAGGTTATCCTTGGACGTAATCAATCCTGATGTGATTCTATGCTAGAAATGGCCAAAGTGAAGTTTGAATACTTCAAAGAGAAGCTTGGTATACTTCATATCGAGGTTGCTTCCAAGGGGAAGTGATGAGTCTAGAAGACATAGATACACATAAGCCTTTTCGACATGGTGGTAGGTTGGGCCTCCCATGGTCGTTGATGTAAGTGCTGAGAGCCTTTCTGACATGGTGGCAAGATGGGCCTCCCATGGTCGTTGATGTAAGTGTTGTGTTATGTGTATGTGGGTTGTGCTCCGTGTGACGATGAGATGATCTGAAGATGATGAGGTAATAGTAGGGTACACAGGTGTTTCAAGGCATGTAATCAGTCTTGGGATGCTCCTTCAGGTTTTGCAGTGGCATATAATCAGTCCTGGGAGATCTTGCAGGTTTTGCAAGAGGCTTATAATAAGTCCTGAGATGTACCTATTTGATGGCTTACTTGCAGAGATGATGAAGACCTAGTAGAGGGCTAGGCCTACATATAGCATGAAAAAGGGTTGGCACTATAGATGAACACCTAGAAGAGCACTAGGCCTACATCCAACATGAAAAAAGGGCTGGCACTGTAGTTGAAGACCTGAAAGAGGGCTAGGCCTACATCCATCATGAAAAAGGGTTGGAACTGTAGATGAATACATGGCAGAGGACTAGACCTACATCCAACATGAAAAAGGGTTGGCTCTGTATATGAAGACCTACATCCAGCATGAAAAAGGGTTGGCACTGTAGACCTACATCCAGCATGAAAAAGGGTTGGCTCTGTAGGTGAAGACCTACATCCAACATGAAAAATGGTTGTCACTGTAGACCTACATCCAGCATGAAAAAGGGTTGGCTCTGTATATGAAGACCTACATCCAACATGAAAAAGGGTTGTCACTATAGACCTACATCTGGCATGAAAAAGGCTTGGCTATGTCAATGAAGACCTACATGAAGGCTAGGCCTACGTCCAACATGAAAAAGGGTTGGCACTGTAGAAAATTCTTATGACAGATAGTATGGGACAATGATCAAATTATAAGAAGATGATGGCAGCAGCTATGATGACGACTCTATGACTCCGTGATGATGATGCAATGAAGACTTGACCAAATGTGTTGATGATTGTATAGAGAGAGAATACCTTCCTAGTTAAGAGGGAGTGTTGACGTATTTGTAACTTCAGAAGATATTCTGATGCATATTATCATTGTATGTTCTTGTACCCACATTGGGGATGTGTGTTGCCCCTTTACGAGGTGTCTAAATTGTGTCTAGACCTTGAGGTACAACCTCTGTTGTAAGTAGGGGCAATAGTCCCCAATGTAACATCATGTAATATGTAATTGTGGTCTGTCTAGGAGATGTGGGCCCCATGTGAGATGACATGTAGGTTCGAGTCTTATATTTGGTCAGTGAATTGAAAGGGTATAAATAGGGAGGCGCTCTCCTTGATTTATACACACCTCACACACTCTCTAAGGCATTTGAGAGAGAGATATAGTTACAGGAGGAGAGAAAGATAGTTGTTGAACATTTCTTATTACTGTTTTTTGTCATCTTACTATTCTGAAGAAGTTTGCGGGGTTTTCTCCTTTATGGTTTCCCCGATGAAAATCTTCATGTCTTGTGTATCTTTTATATCTTATGCATTTTTTTGTACTTTTTATTCTTT
This sequence comes from Pseudotsuga menziesii, assembly GCA_001517045.1. NCBI lineage: Eukaryota > Viridiplantae > Streptophyta > Pinopsida > Pinales > Pinaceae > Pseudotsuga > Pseudotsuga menziesii. The sequence goes on from LPNX010943095.1 coordinate 752,127, forward strand.
CAGATAAAGGTCCTAGATAATCTAATCAGATCTTAAGAAAATCTAACAATTTTGAGTCAAATGGTCCAACCTTCTCCCTTTCCCTGTATATATCCCATGTCTTTTGATGTTGCTCCTTAGCTCATGATATAAACACATTCGAAAGTCATCACAATTAGGTATCAACTTACAAAAATTACATGTCATTGAATCAAAAGGGATTCATGTTTCAGAAACCCTCTTGCAAGGAATATGTTTGTATGTACCATTAATACGACATTCGGTATCATAATAACATAGTGTTCTCCTAGTATGTTTCTCTATGGCCCACATGTTTCCACCACGCTGGTCATCCATTAGAACCTTTGTGTCCAATCTCTCCCCTCTTCTATGAATATAGGGATCCCAATACCCCCAACATAGTAATATCGAGGGAGGCAATTGTCCTAGAATAAGTTGAAGAAACACATTGGTAAATGATCTACTAACTGCTACTAACAAGTAATAATAAATGAAGTAATGTGCATATTCAAATTCAAATTAAACCAGCATAGATCCAAATCCTAGGCTCTATCAAGAGCCAAGAGGGATCAAATCTTTGAAGGTGCAAACCTCTTTTTAAGTATTGCACTCAACTATCAGCTTTTGTGTGATTCAAACCAAAAGACACATCTTTTTATTTTGGTCCACATATAATATTTTTATTATTAATATTTAATACTATTTATGGCAGACATATAATATTGTTTATTTTGTTAGGAAAGAACATTAGAACATCTCCCCCATACATCATTTTAAAACCATGTGCAAGGCCCTCCTAAAGTCATGGGTTGTTTAGGAGGCCTTGCACATGGTCTTAAAACCATTTGCAACGACCTCCTAAACCATGTAGAATAAAACCATTGGTAGTTTAGGAGGCCTTGCACATGGTCATTTGTAACGATCTCCTAAACCATGTAGAATAAAACCATGGGTTGCTTAGGAGGCCTTGCACATGGCTTTAAAACCATTTGCAAGGCCCTCCTAAACCATGTACAATAAAACCATGGTTGTTTAGGAGGCCTTACACATGGTTTTAAAACCATGTGCACGACCAACAATTTTTTGGGGGATAATTCAATTTTTTATTTTTTATTATTTTGTTAAGTATGGAGATTGCAAGATCTCCCCCATATTGTGTTGTTTTTAGGCCAAAAATTCTGCATATAAAACTTAATTATGTAAGCTTAAATCTATTTTTTTAACTGAGTGATTGTAACATGAAAGGAATCAAATTTACATAGTTTACCTAAAACTTAAAGAAAAATATTGAAGCTTCAAATACTATGCTATACTTTTCATATAGTTGTAGGTCAAAATAAGCTGCTTTTGCCACTTAAAATACCATAAAAGGTACATTCAAAGTTTAAAATCCTTCTCCACAGTTTTATTATTTAGGATATCAAGTGATGAAAATGCAATTGTCTCTTAAGTACTAGATTTTTCATGGATTTCTAGAGCTTGATCTGCTTATAGATGTAAATTTCTTGCCTTTGTACCCCCAACTGGGCGCTTGCAACTCCTACACTATATGATTAGATAAGTTAGTGTTGTTAAAATAATTCACAAGTAAAATACAAGTTACTAATACTTTATACAGCTATATGGTTATATATAAAGAAAATCAAACCTATATATAGTTGTATCATCAGAAGATAAATCTTCTAAGGCAGATATACACTTTAGCATTTCTGAACAAGCCAATGGGTTGTTTTCATTATAATTCTTTGGATTCATAAGGCCTTGCATATAGTCATGGTAATAAAAGCAATCATCCAGCCATAGGATTTCAATGGGAAGTTCGGGAAGAATGTGAAGGCATTATTTGATGGTGTTCCTATCAAAGAAATTTGATATGAACGGTTATTCAGTAAGAAGCTGGACATCGAAACTCACGTCATCAGGTGCTTCCCATAGCTTGTGTAAGCTGGTATTGTCATTTTTCTCAATCTGATCTCGCTCATACAAACAGTCCAAAATCTCAAAATACTTGAGAAAATTGAACCACCTTGTGGATATAGTAAGATTAACAGTATCATTCCATTCCATATCATGTTGTTCACCTAATGATCTGATTTGAGACAGCTCCTCGTCATCCATTGCGACATGCCATTTTTTAGGAAAGTCTTGTTCGATGTTAGTTAGACCAATATTATCTCTTTCAGGAGCACCTGAACAGGAAGTTGCAGTAAGAGCCGTTGGATTCACGGTAATATCTGTCCTATTTTCATGCAGATAAAATGATGGGTTCAGAGCAATATTCATACCTGTGGACATCATCTCGATTGTTGATTCTCACCATTCACCATTCAACGGGCAAGGAGCAGAGTCAACAGTTGACTTTGATCCTTGCTCGTTGGATGGAGGGAATCTGCAATAGGGATAAGGATGGTCGTAACAGTGAAGGTCCTGTTGTAGACCATGCTGGCTGAGGAAGCTAGTTGATAAACAATGGTGCAGATTGTAGCACTGGGGAAGCATAAGCACTCTCGTGGGAAGCCTATAGAATGGGTATTCCCAATGTAATGGGAAAAATATTGGTTCCCATGTTCAGGGGCTTAAAACATACTAGACAACCTTTGAATATAGGAGAAGCTGAGAAATGTTGTAAGGATTGGAAGCTGATAAATGTGTAAGGATTGACTTAGGCACATCCAGCACAGAAGATGGCCACATATTGTTATGGCTTTAGCCTCATTGCAGGATCTTTGTGTAGTAGTAGAACTCACGGCCTTAGACATGTAGGAGTTGCATCTTGTATTGTTTTTGCCAGCAGATTGCTTTGCACTAGTAAATCCAGATTGATTTGTAGATTGTTTTATCTCACAAGTAAATCCATTTCCAAACTAATTTGATCATGCTATTTGATTAACTTTTTTATAAGCTAATTATCTTATGCGTGGAGTGTGCGGTTTCTAATTCAATGTTTCATGTAAATAAAGTGTTTTCAAGCGTTCTATATCATAAGTAAATAGAAGTAAAAAGTAAATATTTATAGTCGACCTCCTTTACATGAGTAACGTTACATAACCTTACAACATCTTCCTCATAATCCAAAATAATATTTATAGCCGACATTTACATGAGGAACGTTACAACATCTCTCTCATAATATTTCTAGCCGACATTTACATGAGGAACGTTACAGAACGTTACAAGATCTCCCCCATACTGGGTTGTAGAGCGCCTCTTGGTGCAATTAAAACTTGGGTAATTAACACACTTGAAGTAGAAGCATGTGAATTTGTAGAATCCCCATGTAATGGTGATGGTAGTGGTGGGATCAAGAACTTAGTCAAACTTTGTTGGGACTTTTCATTGTATCATGTGAATCCTCATTTGTAGTAGTAGTGTGCTTCTTTGATTTCATGTGTTCATTCAGAGAACTGACAATATTACCACTTGCCATCACCAAAGAGAACCATCTATTGCATTGTGTACATTCCACTCTTACTTTTTTCTTGTCCTCATAGTTTTCAAGTGTTGCTTCCACCACCTTGAACAAATTAGGCTCTTGTGTTTAGTTGAAATCATGTAGAAGTTCAATTGCTTGATCAATCAAAAGTTGATATCTAGCCATTCTTGTCTGCTTTTTTCTGTTACATGAAGGAATTTCATTAATTCAAAACATTGAAATGTGACGTTGACGGGACCATGTTTTCATATGACTGTTTTTGAAGTTACGAACTGTTCACGCTACCAAGGATACTTCCCCCATTCCATAATCAATGCCATAAATTTCAAAATGGATCTTTATATTAGGTTTTCCATTTTTTGAATATGCCTTGAGTGTTAGCTTCTCCTTGACAAACTCATCCATTAAACTATTCACTTTTTGTTCCCAAGATGCCAATACATTAGGATCAACCTATACAACTTGCTCCACTGACTCAGACACATGATCAACTCTTGGTTGTTTATGCATAGATTCCTCAGGTTCCTCCACATTCCCTTAAATGTTTTCAAATATTGGTGTTCCTTCCATTACATGTGATTGCAATGATTCAACAACCAACGTGCCTACTTTCCTCTTAATTCCTACATTTGTTGTTGTAGGTTTCCTTTTTTGCTCTTGCCTTGTATTTAAAATAAATCCAATTGGGAAAATAAAATCAAAAGGATATTCAACAATTTTGTCATCCACAATTTCACGACGGATATCAGCATATGTACAACCTTTTCGACACTGGACTATGCCAAGGGCACAATTCTCTTCACCAATAAAAATTGTGAAGTCCACAACATCACTTGGATCCATCTGCATTTCCATCCATGTGTACCTTTTAGTTGGTTATGAAATGAATAAAATTATAACAATGTTTTCACAAATTTGGATATAATATGGCTAAAAAATGAGGTGATTGCATCCATACATAAATGAAAAAAAAAAGATTCAAATTTACACATGCATATTAGTTCATTAATAAAACAAAGAGCTAGGAAGCAAGCTATGTACTTCCAATTCAAATCTCTAAGAAGGATGAAGAAATATTACTATCAGGATGAAACACCTTGAAACAAAATGAATTGTCAGTGGCTTACTCAAATATCCCTCCCCAAACTGAAGAGTCAGCTTCAACGTACTCGCAGAAGATCAAAAGTTGATCAAAACAAGAGATGAAAAAACATAGAAACTATGTTAATGGCATAAAATATTTCCCTAGAGACATATAGATGTTTTCTTTCAATTTCAAAGGAAAATAAATAAGTGCAAGAAGTTGTCGTGGAGGTTGCTATAAAGGCTAATGATGTGATGATTTGGTACCACCTAAGTGGGTATCCCATCGCACATACATTAGATATGTTGATGAAGGGGATGTTAGTTGAATATTTGAATATTTTTCATTTGGTATTTGTAAAAGATGAATTTTTAGGAAGAATCATCTAATTCCTTTCACAAAAAGGTGGTGTATAGAGATCCCAACAATGATTGGATCTTATCAATAGCGATTGGATGAAAATATCAAATCTCAACAACAAATCATTGGTAAGTAATGTTGTGACAATAACTATAATATATGTTGGAATATACATAGTGAAATTTGGAATGAGTCACATATAATGTGTATATCTCAACATATATCAAATTTAATGTGACATTGCTTGATTGATACAAAACATAGGTGTCTTCCTCTAGCCAAGCATCCAAGGAGATCCTAGCTAGATGAACTAGTGCAATAAGATTAGTTATCCAATCAAGCAATCCAAGGATTGAGGGCACTCCTCCCTTTAGGATTCATCTTGCCAACTAACCGAGAGATTAAGGGGCGTTGATCACTTGAGTGTGTTATCTTCTAGAATCTAGGGGCATCTATAGTATTTATTTATTTGTTGTCTCAGTTAGTTATCTAAGGCATCAATTTCGATCCTTGAGCTATGTTCATGTGCATATTATATTTTTTTTCCAATTTTGACTAATGTGCATCCCTAGACTATGGTTTTGGATTTGGAGAGCTATGCAAACATATAAGAAGGAAGCCACTAGACTCATTAATAAAGTTGAAGAAGATGTTGTAATCTACTCTCATTTATGGGTTCTCATGCCTTATATCTTGTTTGGATAAACTACAGCCTTTTGCTTTGTTTCTATCTTTGTTTTTTTTTGTAGGAGGGTTGTTTCTTATCATTATGTATCATAAAAGTAAGATCTTGGCATCATTTTCACTCAAATGTTAGGGTTATCTGGATTCCACCCTACCCACTCCATTATCTTATTTAGTGTATATGTATCAGGTTTTTTTAGGTTCTTAGAGGTCCATCCTCCACACCATCTCCCCTCTTTAGCTAGTTTTCTTGTCCATTGACTCCACCAAATGAACTATTGTACAACACACCTCTTCTATTGGCTCAACGTTTACCTAGATTTTCTACTTGAGGTTTTCTGGAGGCTTCCATCCCACCTCAAGACTTCTTATCATGTCATTTAATCTATGTGTAATATTTACTTGGGGTCTCTAGACATCATCCTCCATCCTAGTTCTTCTCTCTTATGTTGTGTCACATTTACTAGGATTGTATCACACTCCTCATCTCTCATCGAACCCTTCTTGCACACAACCCAAACAAGATAAATCACTTGGTGTTTCACCTTCAAATATTTCACAACATCTCTTATTTCTTAATGGATTTTCACGGCACTCAATCCTCTAAGGATGCAAATCCCAATTTGAGAAGTGCGGCCCAATAATTGGCTAGTGATCTCACTAAATCCATTAAACTACAACTTAGGGTTTCTACCTCTACATTTCAGCTGGACACCAAAATATCATTACTGAAGTATAGTAGCTAGATTCATGAAGATGTTTTGGAATCTTGATATGTAGTCACACTGCCTACTTCCGACCACCTTCCAACAATGCCTAGCGAAAACTAAAGAGTATAACCTCCTTCCTAAAGTCACGCATTTAGAGGGACTTTGTCATGCTTGATGATAATCTCACCAAGGTGACCTTGAGGTATATGGGAGTTAAATGAACATCAGGATACCAACACCAATCCTACTATCATAACTACATGTAACGCTTTTTTCCATGACTTGAGAAGTATTTTTTTCCAACTGTGCTATTTATCTAAATTCATGTGGAAGAGGTTGTAGTTGTGTCAATCACTAGGAAAATTTATCCAATAGTTTCTTGAAGTAATCAACAAGCTCCACCTTCAAATTCATATAAGAGATTTGGAATAAGTACTTGTTCTTAAGTTCAATTCTAGTTTGTTCACTATTTTCATATTTAAATGTTTATGTTTGAGAGTACCAACCTAGACCAAGCCTTTCTTTGTGCCGTAGTCATCAAACGAAAATTGACAAGAAACCTAGATTTACACCATTCCATAACCCTAACCCTAATACTATCTCTAGACCTAACATTTTTAATTCCACAAACCCTCATCATTTCTCATCATGAGACTCCCCTAATCCCATCCCTCACCTTAATTTGTCCCATTTTCCATGATGTGCCAATATCACAAAACCTAAACACACGATGTTGTTGAAAGTCAATTATCACAACAATAAGTCCAATCCAAAACATTATTTTATGATGAGAAAACTATTCATTTTGTGACAACCCCTTCCTCCCTTGAACTTTATTCTCGTCTTGAAATTATTAGTAACAAATCTATCCATAGTTGTTCTCAAATAAATAGATTTCTATATTTTCCCTTCTCCAAATAACAAAGAGCCCTGAGTTCCAATCTTCAAAACCCACTTCAACAACCACAAATACAACCTTGACCTTCAAGAGAAATTACAACAAATATAAAGCAATAATTATGCATATATTCCTAAAGGCCTTAAATACATAGATATTCTCAAACCCTCCATAAACTTAACTCTTCAAGTAATCTACATTTGTTGACCATTTCAATAAATATGATAAACACCCATGAAAAGAAAATCAAAGTCCCAAACATAAATATCGCCCATGAATTAACTTGCAATGGCAAGCACTTACTAGCTTCAAAACTTCACCAAAATGTCCTCTAATTTGACAGCAGAAACAAACATTATCTCTAATAATTTGGATGGCATCATTATTAATCAAAGACTCAATAAATAACAAATGTAACACTATCAACTCGGATTATGTTGAGTCTTGCACAAATTTTCACCTCAAATGTATTCATGATTCTAAAATATATCCATAAAGAAGACTCATTAATCAAAGAGTGAACTACAGTGTGGAAAAAAATAGAAATGGAAGACTCATCAATCCTAAGATGAATTATAATGTGCACTACACTTATGAATAGTTTTAGGATGAATATCCATCGGAACTCTAAAGGATAGTGTTGGACAGGTTGGATTGATTAGGGTTAAAAAACTATTTGGCTAGTAAATGAAATATTTATAGTTGAAGTATATTTTATTGGCTAAACTTTAAAAAGTATTACAAATATAAAAAGTTCATCAATTGAATATTTTAAGACCTAAGATTTCACCAAATGACAATATTGTTCCCTTAAAATTTCCACTGATCAAGAATACATTACTTGTTGATTTGTTGGTTGATAACTTGAACAGACGTCGGATTCACATTTAAACCAGTTCACTCTTGAAACCTTGCAAAAAAAGTAAAAGCCAACTTTTCCTCTTGAAGTGGAACACTGCATCTGTTTCTAAATTTTCAACACCAAAAGGTTGTTGATGAGATTCTAACATGGAGGAGCATTCTTAGAGTTATATCCACCAGATTCAACTGCTAAGTCTGAAGATAAAGAAACTGAAACAAAAGCTGCCAACATTGATCACATCTAAAGAAAGCCAACAAAAATATTAATTGGTGAAGATATTGACTAATTGTAACTGAAGTTTCCTATGTAAAGATCAAATTTGCAGGTTGGTCAAATTTCGTATATACCATAACCAGTGAAGAAGGTACATGTTGGTCCCCCCTATTTTAATCACATGAGTTAGGTTGAGATTCCCGATGAAATGAAGTAAGAGACAAGGGAGAAGTAAAATGGTTTAAGGAAACAAATGCAACATAGAAGGTGAGAACGTTAAGTATACTCAAACAAACGGTAATGAAATTCTTATGGGTATAATCCGTCAATTGAGGCTAGCACACTACTTGTGCAATCTATAACCTTAAATAGTGAGATAAGAAGTAAAAGTTTCCAAATTATACTTCAAAGAAGTATCTTTGATTGAGGCATTCGGAGCCTTGTACTACTTAAGGATATTTTCTTTCTCAAGACCTGAAGTTAACCTACTCTGAGTTAAAGTATCTTCCAAAGAGCAAGATAACAAGTAAAAGTTTCATTTCACCTCCAAATTCTGCTTCAAAGAGGTATCTTTGATAGAGACATTCAGAACCTTGTACCGCTCAAGGATATATTCTTTCTCAAGACCTGAAGTTAACCTACTCTGAGTTGAAGTACCTCCCAGAAAGCATATGTTCTTTCTGATTGTAAGTTGTGCTTGCTTATCAATAGAAATATGCATAATTGAGAACTGAATATATAAAGTGAAATGTAATTTTTCATGGTTTGATATGACTATTAATGTGACAAGGAGGTTGACCATCCAAAAGAATGTGACTGTAGACATCACATATTAAAGCAACTTTCAAGTTGCAAACAAGCAATGCACAGTTCATACAGAAGTAGTTCTAAAACGTGCCACTATACATACAAAAGTAGTTATAAATTCCTTTAGGTGTTTTCATAGGTATCTTCCTCATATAATTCCTTCTAATAAAAAACAAAAATAAAGAACGGGTATTCTAGGAAACGATGGGAATTAGATCTGTTATGCAACAAATTATAGGATATATGGATTTTTAAATGGGACATGCAAATGGGTCCAAATCAAATATATGGTATTGGAGGAGAACTATACTTTTCAAAATCCCTATTCTTCAATTTTAAATCAAACCTAGGCTCTAGAAAAAAACAATAATGAAAAATAACTTAACCCATTTAAAACTAGATGAGAAACCCCCTACCTTTGCCACACACATAAATGCATTTCACTATACATTGTGAATCCCAACGAATGAAATCCTACCTCTCAGCATGGGTTGGATACAAGCTAGAATGAATGATTCTCACTAGATATGTCTATTATCAATCAATAACGACTAGACTAGTGAGGAGAGAAGCCAACCAAGAATTCAACTATTTGCAAGTTGTTGGTATTTTTTCCTTGGGTGACTATATTTGGATTGATAGCATAATGTACAAGATACATCCATGATTGTGCATCCTCACCCACAATGGGTAAGTATGCATAAGAAGGATCAACTAAAATATTTAGTTAGTGCATAAGAAAGCATCCTCTCTACAGGTTTTTAGTGACTCCTTGTTGGTGGAAAATTGGATGAATGGTGAATAAAATATAAATGTAGATTCACTCCAACACTTAGCTTCTCGTCTAAAAGATATTGCAGGTCATTTCTCAAAGATATCCTTTAAACATATTTTCAGGGTATAATGTACCCAAAACATCATACATCTGGTTGTCGGTCTTATTCTCTACAATGTGAGTGATCAAATGATCCCTCACCTAATAAAAAACGATTATCTTTGCCTCTGCCTCTTTCATATGCTCAACCAACGATTTCAAATCAATAAGTGAAGTGATCTCATTCCTCAACCTCTTCCAATAGCAATTGGAACATGCACTCCCAAGGTGTAAACCTGGAAGCATATTCCAACCTATCACATTTTCTGACCCAAAGTAATAATCCCTACAAATATGAAACAACTTCAAAGCAAAATCACCAATCAAATCAAGTAGGGAAACCTTTCTAGGGTTCAAATGCTTCTTCCAAATCACAATAGTATTTCACACCCAACTTATAATAGACCAAGCACCTCTCTCGGGTATGAAACAATTGAAACACCTAACTCCTCTTCACCAAGAGAGAAATCTTAGTCAAATCAACTTTAATATCGTGTGCAAATTTCGAGAGTTGTTTCTTAATGCAAATTGAGAAAATTCACCTCAAACTTGAGGTTCCCTGAATCTATTTGGGTGAGCTTTCAGCCTTAGGAATGAATCTAAAATATGAAGTGCAACAATATATATTTCACTTATGTCCAACCAAATACACAAAACAACTTAATAAAATAAACATTGAACACTTGTACCTCAAGAGAACTATGTTTCCAACCTTTAGGATACAAATCCTAACACATAACAAATCTGAAAACTACTTAATTACAACATATTTATTAAAGTAATAACCCTTCAACTCAAAATCTATATTGTTGGTTTGTGGAGCCTGATCTCCTAGATCCAGAGATATTATTCAATTGTGTTTGTACCCTAGGTTTACTATACACTCATTCCCCAACTTTGGGGTTCGGGGCAGCGCCCTGAAAAAGGGGGTTCAAGGGCAACGCCCCCAAGATATGGGGGTTCGGGGGCAGCGCCCCCGAGAACGGATGTTTGTTGGCCAACAGTTTTGTAGACCCAATGTATTGGGTTAATCGTAGTATTTTCCCATGGTATTTCCCCTATAAAAGAAAATCATTGTAATACAACTATGTATGGTATTGTAGCATTGTAAACAATCTATGTGATTGTGTGAGAGAGATTGTGAAAGTGTGAAGAGGAAGTGCAGCGGTATTACTGAAGGGTTGTATCCCTTAATCTTTCTAGACGGTAATAAAAGGATTGGAAATTTTTTTGTGGACGTAGCCCATCGTTTGGGTGAACCACGTTATATATGTGTCTCTTTCTAATGTGTTTAATGTGTTTTGCATCTTGTTTAATGATTCAATTGTATAATTGTTATTGCTCCGCGGTCCTGTTTCTAACAATTGGTATCATAGCCAAAAGGTCTATTTGGATGGTAAACTCACAGGAAATAAGGGTTCCTGGTTCGAGTGGGAGCAATGGAAGAAGAGGGAAAGTTTAGGGCTGAGAAATTTAACGGCCAAAACCATCAGTTATGGAAGATGCAAATGGAGGGCTATCTATACCAGAAGGATATGTACCTGCCATTGGGCAGAAAAGAAAAACAACCAACGACTATGAAGGATGAAGAATGGGAGGTTCTTGACAGAAAGGCACTGGGAACAATACGGTTGTGCATGGCGTCGTCAATGGCTTTCAATATTTCAAAAGAAAAAAACAACAAAGGGTGTAATGAGCACATTGGGTAAGCTCTACGAAAAACCCTCAGCTTCCAACAAGGTATATTTAATGAAGTGTTTGTTTAATATGAATTTGTCAGAAGGTGGATATGTTGTTGACCATTTAAATGAGTTTAATACACTTACGAGTCAATTAAGTTCTGTAAATGTGAACTTTGATGATGAGGTTAGGGCTCTTCTAATCTTGTGCTCATTACTAGAAATCTGGAATAGCTTGGTCATGGTTGTAAGTAACTCTGTCCCTAGTTCAAACACTCTTAAGTTTGATGATGTTGTTGGTGTTATTCTTAGCGAGGAAATGTGAANGTAATGGATTTTTTTGCTTAAACTGATCAATCGAGTTTGTGACGGCTGCTAGGGTTTCTGGTTGTTTTCTTGCTAGGGTTTCAGGTCTAGCTTCCTGTCGCTATGGATCCTCTAGACCCAGATCCATATGGGAGGAGAGAATAATTAGTGGACGAATTCCGCTAAATCGTGGCTTCTCAGCCAGTAGCAAAAAAACTCCCCTTCAGACTCCTGTTTCGTGAAGCTTGCAGATGTCCCGAAGGTCACACTCTCCTTTACAGCCTCTAAGTTAAAAGATGTGGCCTTACATGAGCGTGGTTTAGTCGGTGATTTTATGGGTCTTTGGTCACCCCCCCACTCCATTGAAACATGGCTAAACAAGAACTGGTGACCTCTGATCCAAGGAGAAGTGCAGCAAAACTTCTGTGGAAGGGGCTTCTTTGTTTTTTTGTTCGAAAAAAAAGAAGACAAAGTTATAATCTTTAGGAATGGCCCATACTTCATGGGCCCAAGAGGAATGTACCTCAACAAATGGGATATATCATTTTAGACAGAGAAGGATATACCCTCCAAAGTCTCGGTCTGGGTAAAACTGTCGCATCTTCCGCTGCATTGTTGGAATGATGAGGACCTGAAAACAATAAAAAACTCTTTAGGGAAATACATAGACAAGTCAGAGCCGAAGCCTCCAATGTTCTATTGTGCTAGAATATGTGTGGAATTAGACTTAGAAAAAGGCCTACCGGAAGCAATAAACCTCAACATGGAAGGATGGAAGCATTTACAAACGGTAGATTATGAGCAAATCCCATTTAAGTGGAAGGTATGCCACAAATATGGGCATTTTGCTAAGTATTGCAAAAATAAAACACAGACGAAGGAAGGAGATATCACAAGAGAGGAATGGAATGAAGTTAGTTGAAGAAAAGGAAACAAAACAATCAACAACCAAGGGAACTCCCCGACAAAAAAGGAAAAAATCTTAGAAAACAGTTTCCAAGCCTTGGCATCAACATTGGAACCCCGGGAACAAGAGGAAAATATAACTTTGGAGAAAGAAGAGACCCCCAAGAAAATAAAGGAAACGATCCAGTATTGGAAGAGATTAGGAAAACCTACGAACCACTATTCCCATCATAGTCGTACATAGAAGCAAGGCTAGAAGCTTCGTAGAGTTCGGGTTCGATTACGAGAGCTAGAGCTAAGGCTCAAATGGAGGAGACCTCAGAAAGCACAGAAGAAGAGTCAAAACAACTAACCAAGAAAGGAAGAAAGCCAAACAAATATCATAGAGAGCAAGAGATAGCCAGGGAGAAGGCAAAAGGCAAGCAGTCAAGCCTAGACCACTTGGTAAAACCCTTCCATATTGAAAAACAAAGTGGAGAACATCAGGACGGAAGAAAGGATAGATTAGGCTCATTTTCAATCAAAAAATAATGAGGCTAGTCTCCTGGAATTGTCGAGGGTTAGGAGGCCAGGAAAAAGGTAGAAGCAATAAAGAGTTTCAAATTCACAGAAAAAAAATAACCATCCTCACAATCCAGGAGACTAAAATGCAAGAGGCCGAAAGTATGGATGCCATTAAAAGAATTTGGAAGAATGGAGAAGGGAAAGTCGTTAGCGTGATTGGAGCCTCTGGAGGCCTGTTAACATGGTAAGATTCCTCTCGTTATAATTTTAAATCTTCAACTAAAAACAGACATTAGCTCTTAGTAGAGCTGGAATATTTGGAGAACCATGAAATCATATGGATAGGAAATATATACGGCCCAACAGTCAACGGAGCTAAGGAATAATTCCAGCAGCAATTAGAAATGCAGAGGTTTGGAAAGATGCACCTTCCATGTATAATAGTTGGAGATTACAATGTAACCATTTCACCATAGGAAAAAAAAGGTGGAACAAATGTCATGGATCCATTCGGGGAAATATTAGAAGATGTGATAGATTCATGGAAGTTAGTCGATGTCAAGCAAAGGAAATGTAAGTACACCTGGAACAATAAATGGTCTGGGCCTGGGCACATAGCAGCTAGATTGGATTGCATCCTGGTAAGTTCCTCTATGCTAGATAAGCCATTACTTTCAGTCACAAGACTTCTGACCTCAGCTATTTCTGATCATAAACCTATTATATTCTCCATAGGCCTTATTGCAAATCTCCGCCCTCAACAATTTAAGTTTTCCCCTCTATGGCTTACCGAGACAGGATTTCATGACATCATCTCTCATGCATGGGGAATATTCTTTCATGACTCCCCAGCTTACGTTTGGGAACAAAAATTAAAAAATGTAAAAAAGGAAATTAAAGTTTGGTTATTTGGTCGGCCCCATTCAGGGCAGGAAAAAATTACTCTGCTCAAGATTCTGGAAGAAATACAGGAGGAAATAGAAACGGAAGAAGTCACCAGAGAAATGCTATTAAGAGAAAAAGAGGTTGATCAGAAAATTTCACTCCTCCAGCGAAAGATAGAGAGGGAACTAAGATTAAAATCCAAGTGCTTATGGCTAAAAGAAGGTGATCATAAAACAAGTTTCTTCCATTACCAATGCAAAGAACACATCAGGAGAAACACCACAAAGGAATTAAACCTAGGTAATGAAGAAAAAACAATGATTCTAAATTAATAAAAAAAGAAGTCAAATCTCACTTCCAAGATCTCTAGTCTAGTGAAGAAGAAATCTCAAAAAATGACATGCTCACCCTTAGCGGAGAGATTCCTCATATACTTCAGGAAAATCAAGATTTGCTTACCCAGCATATTACCTTCGAAGAAGTAAGGAGAGTTGTTTGGTCATTGCACCTGGACAAGGCTCCGGGACCAGATGGGTTTCCAATTAGCTTCTATATAATTTGTTGGAATACCATTAAAAAAGATCTCATCAGAATGATAATTTGGTCGCAGTCAGTGGATCTAATTGGAGGTTCCACTAACTCAACATTCCTAGCCCTAATCCCTAAAGAGCAGAATATGTCATCCATTAAAACGTACAGACCTATCTCTCTCTGTAACTCATCCTACAAGATCATTTCTAAAATTATTTCAAATATAATGAATAAGGTAATTCCGAAACTAATCTCAGAAAACCAAGGGGGCTTCATAGCTGGAAGACAGATCTATGATAACATCCTGATGGTGCAAGAAGCAATTCATTCTAGTCAAAATCGTAAGGAGGCAGGTATGGCAATAAAACTAGATCTCACTATTGGTTTTGATAGAATAAGGCACTCATATATTTTTCAATTCATGCAGAATTATGGTTTCCCAGAAGCCTTCATTCGATGGGTGAAGGCATGTATAAGCAAGCCCTGGATTGCTCCTCTCATCAATGGATGCCCTACCTCATTTTTCCAAGCTCAAAGGGGAATTAGGAAAGGATTCCCACTGTATCCCTTTCTTTATATCTTAGTTGCATATTCACTCAGCATAAGTCTAAATAGACTCAGAAACGAAGGACTCATCCCATCCATTAGCATAGCAAGCGGGGTCCAAGCCATTAATCATGCTCAGTTTGCGGATGACACCATCCTCATGGGCAGTGCTTCACCTCAAATTTCTAGGCGTTTCAGAACCACCCAGGACCTCTTCTTAAAAGCTACTGGCAGACAACTAAATGAAAATAAATCTTCGCTGTATGGTTGGAACAACAGTCCAAATTTTCTCAGAGCTATGGAAAACATTCTTGGCATATAGGTAAACTTGCAATGGACATCCTTCACTTACCTTGAAGTCCCAATTGTCAACAAAAAAAGCACCATAGCGATCTCGAGGCCTTTAATTCAAAAGATGAAGAAAATAAATCAGTTGTGGAGCAACTCTTGGCTTAATCTAGCAGGCAGATTGGTTTTAATTAAGTTAATCCTCTCCTCGTACCCTATCTACTCGTGTGCAATCTTCACTGCTCCTAAGGTAGTAATAAGATCCTTTATTATGGAAATAAGGAAGTTCCTTTGGCAAGGGGGCAAGACTCAGGGGAGAAAGTTCAATTTGGTGAATTGGTAAGTTGTAATTGAGAACAAAAATAGTGGAGGGCTTGGTATTAGGGACCTAGGGAGAATGAACAAAGCTTTGGGCACTAAGATGGTATGGAGAATGATCTCAGGAGGCAAGGAGTGGTGGACAGAGGCTATAAGGAGAAAATATATAAAATGGAAGAAGGCTAGAATCTTGGATCTTCCCTGGGAGGGAAAAGGAACCTCCATATGGAATAACCTGAACTTCTCCCTCTATGCAGATGGCTGGAAGACCATGAGCTCAAGACTCTAAAATATTATGCTATCTGGGGATCGAGGGGTGAGTAGATAGGATAAAAACTTTTAAGCCTACCTCCTCATCTAGTCTCTCTCTACAATTCCTTCACATCCTTCCTGCATGGAATTGCTCCCTTAAGCCTTAGAGAAACTGACTTGAAAAGATGGGGGAATGCTGGAACCTACACCATCAAAGAAGGCTTCCTTTCTATTCAAAACTCAGGGAACGACATACAGTAGAAAATATGGGGGAAAGTCTGGGACTCATTCTGCATACCAAAAATCAATGCATTATTTTGGCTCTTAACGAAAGATAAGTTATTAATAGTAGAAAATCTCAGGAAACGTGGGTTTCATCGACCCTCAAGATGTCATCTCCACCAAGAAAGTGATGAATCAACTCAACACATGTTTCTCAAGTGTACATTCTCTAAACAGGTACGTAAATTCTTCCTTGGCAAGGTTGGACAGAACTTGGTTTTCCCGGGGTCAGTAACTATTGTGATGTCAAGCTGGAAAGGATGTTATCTAGGGAAAATAAGGAAAAAGAAGATCCTTGGAAGAATATGGGAATCGGATCTGAAAAATGTGTGTTGGCAAATATGGATTGCAAGGAACAAGCTTGTATTTGAAATAAAAAAGCAGACGCTCAATGAACTCCCTTCAGAGCTACAAACTTGATAAAAGAGACCTTGAACACTAAGCAGATCATCTTCTCTCCTTCTAAAAAGTTAGTTGCTGAAGACCTCAAATGGTGTAAAGATCTTTTACCTCATAACTCTCTTCAAACCAAAATCAAGGTTGTGCTCCATACATGGGAAATTTGGAAGAACACTAAGGAATTTAATCAATGGAAGGAAAATCTAAATTCTTACTCCTTGTTCTTCGATGGGGTGGAAAAGGGAAACCTAGGGGAGGCAGGTGCTGGAGGGATCATCTTTGATCTTGGAGGGTGAATTAAGATGTCCTATGCATAGGGACTAGGAAGGAAAACAAACAAGGAAGCTGAATGGATTGCTCTATACTTTGGCATGTACCTGGTTTAGCAGCTTGGCATCGATAAGATCACAATAATTGGGGACTCGAAGCAGGTAATTCAGAAAATGAACAGTAAAAGCAATAAGGGCATGATCAATTCCAAAAGAATACACAAGCGAATTCAACATCTTTATAGGGGAATTCAAGCATGTTATCTTCATATTTTGAGAGGCAACAACGTTGAGGCAGACCAGATGGCAAATCAAGGAGCTAGGCTTGGAATGGGGATGTCCAAGGTAAATGAAACTATTAACAAATTATTTTATGTACCTTAAGGGAATATGGTCATTTGAGTTTCTACATGGGTATCTCAAGGAAATTGCTGAAATTGCTCAACACACCACCAGCAAGAAGAAAATCAATAGCATCATTAAAACTGTCGAGAATCCATGGATTGGGGACTGGACCCTTCTTCTTCAAGTTCAAGTTACTGTTTTTTCAGCTGGCATTATTCTTAAGCTTGGCCCATTCAAAATCTAGATTCCTTCCCAGGTTATGTCCCTTGCAACCATAGCGCTCTCTGTGGACTCTAATAAGGAAAATTACAAAGGAACCGATGGTATAGATTTAATGATCGAAGAAAAAACTGATGGCTCAGCTTCAGAGGGCAAGGATAAGGAAATTTCAGATACATATGTTAAGAATCATGGAGAGGAGGCTATGATCGATAATCCATACCAAAATCATTGTGGAAAACCGCACAACACAGTAGGCATCATCAAAGATGGGCATAAGGAAGATGGTTCCAACATCCACGCTCTCACTGAATTTGAGTTGGCTTGAAATAATTGTCCATCGCAGCTAACAAGCAAAACAATGTAGGGGTTAAGAATAAGTTTAAGAAGCCTGTCAAAGCCAAGAAGGGTAAAAACAAGGAGCATATACAGTTTATTGGAATAGAATGTATTTTTGTGTTTACATTTTAGGAGTTTTCTATCAATTATACCCCTCCAAGGGCTTTAGAAGCAATATTAGGCATAGGAGTATGTTAAAGGAGTCACTCTTAAGCTACTTCATAGTAATTTTGGTTACTTTAGATACTTGCAGGTTTCAGATTAATCTTTTTTGTAATCATGGCTGTGAACGAATTTTTTATTAATTCAATATCTTCAAGGCTCCTGTTAAAAAAGAATACATCAGGTAATGTGTTGACCATGGAAAGTAGAGGGAGACAAAATGAGAGAGGAAGGAGCCCAAGAAATCGCAAGAAGTCTAAAAAGGGAATATCCAAGTCCAGATTTGGAAAAATAGAGTGTTGGAACTCTGGTAAGAAAGGACATATGAAGTAAGAGTGCAGAGCACCAAAGAAGAAAGGTGAGAGGCAACAAGAGACTACTCAAGAAGCGAATGTAGCAGGTGATGTGTTACAAGATTCTTTGATTCTTGCATCAGATAATACTAGTAATTACTGGGTAGTAGATTTAGGGGCTTCATGTCATGCTACACCCCATAGGAAATACTTTCATGATTATGTTCAAGGTGATTTTGGACATGTTTTATTGGGGGATGATGAACCATGTAAAATTGTTGGAAAGGGTAAGGTATGGATTAGGTTAAATAATGGAAGTGAATGGCTGCTAAAATATGTAAGGCACATTCCTGCTATGAAAAGAAATCTGATCTCAACAGGACATTTGGGAGATAGCAGTTGTTTGTCTACATTTGGAGAAACGTGATGGAAGATCACTAAAGGATCACTGGTAATAGAAAAAAGGAGATAGGGTAGGTACGTTATATTTATGTCCTTGTAATACTGATTATTCTATCTTTGTAGCTTCCACAAAAACATGTATGGAGTTGTGGCATCATAGGCTCGGCCACATGAGTGAGAAGGGGCTGCAGATTCTCCACTCAAAGAAACTGCTTCCAGATCTGAAGCAGGTAAGTTTGGAATTCTGTGAGAACTATGTTTGTGGAAAACATAATAGATTTAGATTTCTCAGGGTTGGGAAACAAAAGAAGAGTGAAAATTTAGAGCTTGTCCATACATATGTATGGGGACCAGCTCAGGTACAATCTCTTGGTGGCTCTCGTTATTATGTTACTTTTATTGATGATGGAACTAGAAAAACTTGGGTTTATTGCATTAGACAAAAATCTGATGTGTTTGATACTTTTAAGAAGTGGAAAGCTTTGGTTGAGAATGAGACGGGAAAAACGTTGAAATGTCTCAGATCTGATAATGGAGGTGAATACTGCAGCAAGGAGATTGATAGTTATTGTTCACACAATGGGATTCATAGAGAGAAGACAATCACTGGAACACCACAAGAAAATGGTGTTTCAGAAAGGATGAATAGAACGATCATGGAGCGTGCAAGGTGTATGAGATTGCATGCAAGGTTGCCCTTACAGTTTTGGGTTGATGTTGTAAACATTGATGTTTATTTAATAAACAGAGGGCCTTCAAGTGCTTTGGATGGTGGAATTCCAGAGGAGGCATGGACAGGTAAACAGGTAAAATACTCATTTCTGAGAACTTTTGGTTGTGAAGCATTTGTCCATATTGATAAAGATGATAGAACAAAGCTTGAAGTTAAATCCAAGAAATGTACCTTTATTGGATACAAGGTTGATGGTTTTTGTTATCGCTTATGGGATTTTAAAAATTGTATAATCATTTAGGGTAGAGATGTAGTATTCAATGAAAAGGTTAAGTACAAAGATCAGTTGCAGGGAAAGAAAGTGGAAAAGGAAAACATAGAGTAGACAATGCTTGATGAAATCAAAGAAAATGAAGTTCCAAAGGCACTAGAAAATCAAGAACAACAGCAGGTACCTAAAACTCTTGCAACTGTAAGAAAATATACCAAGTTAAGTAGACCCCTAAACGATTCTCTCCTTCACTGTATTATTTATTAATGACTGATTCTGGTGAACTAGAATGTTATGAAGAAGCAATGCAGGTAGAAACTAGAAAGAAGTGGGAGAAAGGCGTGGATGAGGAGATGGACTCATTGGTAAGAAACCAAAATTGGGATTTGGTTAAGTTTCCTGCATAAAAAAGGGCATTGCAGAATAAATGGGTTTATAGGTTGAAGAAAGAATATGGAGGCAAGAAGCAGTATAAGGCTAGACTTGTTGTAAAGGGGTTTGCACAAAAGAAAGGTATAGACTTTGATGAAATATTTTGTCCTGTTGTTAAAATGACTTCAATTAGAACTATTTTAAGTCTACTGGCGGTAGAAGATTTGCATCTTGAACAATTAGGTGTAAAAACAACCTTTCTAAATGGGGTTTTGGAGGAAGAGATTTATATGCAGCAGCCACAGGGGTATGAGGTCAAAGGGAAGTAGAATTTGGTTTGCAAGTTGAAGAAGAGATTGTATGGCATGAAGCAAGATCCAAGGCAATGGTATTTAAATTTGATAAGTTTATGACAGAAGAAAGTTATGATAGATTTCATTCTGACCACTATGTTTATTTCAAGAGGCTAGATAATGAAAGATATATTATCTTGTTATTGTATGTGGATGACATGCTTGTTGCAGGGTCTAACATGCAGGATATAAATGTGCTCAAAATAAAACTAGCTAAGTCATTTGTGATGAAGGATTTGGGTGTTGCAAAGCAAATCCTTGGTATGAGAATAACAAGAGACAGGAAAAATCGCAAATTGACGTTGTCTCAAGGTGAGTACATAGAAAATGTGTTGCAGAGGTTTAGAATGCAGAATGCAAAACCAGATAGTACACCTTTAGCCAGCCATTTCAAACTAAGTAAGGAGATGTGTCCATAGACACAGGAAGAGATAAATTACATGTCCAGGATTCTCTATTAATCAGCGGTTGGAAGCTTGATGTATTCCATGGTGTGCACAAGACCAGATATTGCACATGCAGTGGGAGTTGTGAGCAGGTATATGAATAATCCAGATAAATAGCATTGGAAAGCAGTACAGTGGATTCTCAGGTATTTGAGAGGTACCACTTCTCATGCATTATGTTTTGGAGGTTCAGACACTGTTCTATAGGGATATGTTGGTGAAAATATGGCTAGTGATAAAGACAACAGGAGGAGGACCACATAATATGTGTTTATTGTGGTTGGAACAACAGTAAGTTGGATTTCAAAACTGTAGCAGGTTGTTAAACTTTCAACAACGGAAGCAGAGTATGTTGCTGCTACAGAGGCTAGTAAGGAGATGATTTGGTTGCAGAGGTTCATGGAGGAATTGGGTGAGAAGCAGAAGAATAGAAGGATGTACAGTGACAGACAAAGTGTCATTCATCTTACAAAGAACTCATCCTTTCATTCAAAGACTAAACATATACAACTCAAGTACCATTTCATAATATCTATTCTAGATGAAGAACTGTTAAAACTGGAAAAGATACATACTAGCCAGAATCCTGCAGACATGTTGACAAAGGGAGTAACCAGAGAAAAACTGATTTCCTACTCGGTTTATGTTTGCCTTCAAGCATGAAGGTGGAAATAAGAAATTTTCCAAGTCCAAGGTCCAGAGCATAGTCCAACAAGTGCGGCAATAGTGGAGTTGTTGTGATCAGTCTCCAAGTGGGATATTGTTGGTTTGTGGAGCCTGATCTTCTAGATCCAGAGATATTATTCAGCTGTGTTTGTACCCCAGCTTTACTGTACACTCATTCCCCAACTTTGGGGTTCAGGGAAGCGCCCCAAAAAAGAGGGTTCGGGGGCAATGCCCCCGAGAACGGATATTTGTTGGCCAATAGTTTTACGGACCCATGGTATTGGGTTAACCTTAGTATTTTCCCATGGTATTTCCCCTATAAAAGAAAAGCATTGTAATATAGCTATGTATGGTATTGTATTATATTGTAGCAATGTAAACAATCTCTGTGATTGTGTGAGAGAGACTGTGAGAGAGTGAAGAGGAAGTGCAGCGGTATTGCTACAGGTTGTATCCCTTCATATTTCTAGATGGTCATAAAACGACTGGGAATTTCTGTGTGGACGTAGCCCATCGTTTGGGTGAACCACGTTATATTTGTGTCTCTTTGTAATGTGTTTAATGTGTTTTGCATCTTGTTTAATGATTTAACTGTATAACTGGTATTGCTCTGCGGTCCTTTTTCTAACATATATGTTTTCCAAGTCATCTGAAAAAACCAACCAGTTTTTCATGACAAATTTACAAACCAAACATCCCTAATAAGATGAAAATCAGATTTATGAGTACACAAAGTTTGAACAACAAATCATTCTTCCTATATACATTAAAATGAAGTTACAAGTACATACCAACAACTTATCCCAAGTTGGTAAAATCTAGTCCTGTAATCTTATCACAAGCTATGACTTTCTGATGCTCTCCAAACCCTAGCTAGGCCATCCACCACTGATGGAAAACCCTAACCAGCAATACAAATGACTAACAAGACATCCCACCAAGATATCTAGCATCTTAACCACGCCAAAGGTTCCACGACAAGCTAGAATCAATAGAAACAACTAGAATACCTAGGTCCTTCCCACACAAGGACTGAAACCCTAGCAATTCAATTCTTCTCTAGGAATTGCCTCTCATAAACCTTAGAACCTTCCTCCCTTGTTGCCTCACTTCTATACTTATTGTTTTAATACTTCTATACTTGGATAATGAACAAGATGGCCTTGTTGAGTTACATGCAGCCACAAAACCTAGAAAAGTCTCTAACTGACAATTAGGTCTAGCCCAAGTGGTTCTAGGATGGAGTGTTATCCTCCCCACTTAGGTTCTTTCTAAGAAATGGGGATAATAAATAAACAATTGTGTGTATGAGGAGAATGGACAAGATGACCTTGTTGAGTTACATGCAATCACAAAACCTAGAAGAGCCTCTAACTATCAATTAATTCTAGCCCAAGTAGTTATGGGATGGAGTGTTATCCTCCCCACTTAGGTTCTGTTCCTGTAAGTGACATGTTGATCCCATAATAATTTTATTGTTGTAATGGCTTTGAGAACTATTGTTGGCTTCACCTTGTGGTCTATAGAATCTAGGTTTTACCTTGGGTACCATCCTCAAAATGAGGGGAGTACCCAATGGTTTTCCCTAAGATATTTACTTGAAAAAAAAGAACCTCTAGTTGAGGATCTTGAAGATGAAGGTTGTGTGGAATTGAGATCATATAGAATTTTATATTTGATGCACCATGGCACCTTGATTTTCAAGATGGCATCCCTAGTTACAACCTCGTACCCACCAAATTTGCCAACTTAGGATCTATACCCATTCCTAATAGACTAACCAAAACAAAACCTTATAGCTCAATCCCTAGATGTAAACATGTCTATTATCTAAATCATAACTTAATTTATTGTCACCGTACAAGTGCACATGGAGAACAACTACACTAATAACCCTTGAACTCTTTGAAGGGTCAAAAGAATGCACTAATTGCACCATGTGTTGCAATGCACTATGTATTATATCGTGTCAATTACTTGACATAGTACATACACACCTAACATTTTGTTGAGTGGTCCTTCTAACATGTTGGAGTGACTGGCCTAACACAACTTAAACAAGCTGTAAATTTTTATGAACAGAGAGCAATTTTCAATCTCAAAATTAATTACAATTAACTTCAGCATATCAGAGACTGAAGAATATGGACTTAGGTATTTCCTATCCAATAAGGAGAAGTTGCAAGTTTTCATATAATGAAAACAGTATGCATGCAAAGCAGTAAGAAATAAAAAAATTTAAACTTATCTAAATGATAACAATAAAGCATTTAATTAATGAATTGGAAATTAGAAAACATCATGGAGTAGCAAACCATTAAATGCTCTATTTCCTAAAAGGAAAGAGAGAGAAGAGAATATACTTCAGCCTAAATATGATGCACTTCCTTGACATAAAATTCTGCATATTCACTTTTCTATTGGCTCTCAAGAACACTGCATATTTATTTATCCCATGTATCATTCAGATTCTGGTGCTTACTAAATAGTGACAGATCAATGTCACCATCATGAAAATAGGTTTTCAATGGAATAGACACAAAAGTAAAGACCTGAAATCCACGCAGAATATCAGTTCAAGTGTGGTTGGAGTCTTTGTAGTTCCACAAAAGTATAACACATATTGTCAATGACATGGAATCAAACCAAACATTTGAAAAATAAAAGCATTTAGGTAGACACAAAATCCAAAAGTTGTTAGCATAACTAAAAATTGGCCAACAAAACTAATGAATAGCTAGCACCTTCGACTGAATATTTATTGCACAACCATCATATATCACACATAACACCTATAAGACATCACTACCTATTAAAGGAATAATGTGCATCAAGAATGGTATTCATTGCATTGTAGGTTCACTGAAATTATTTAATTCTCTGCTGAAACCCAGGATATGTTAACTAATGGCATTGAAAAGCAACAAGTTCAACTGACCAAATATCTCTGACCTTGCAACTGAAGCACTTATATGCTAACTAATAACCTTGAAAAGCAACAAGTTCAACTGACCAAACATCTCTGACCTTGCTACTGAAGCACTTATTACCCTGTACGTATCAGACCCAAACAATTCCCCTACTCGTGTTGCTTCTCCTTGGCCTTTAACTTGGTAAATTAGGGCCCATTGCCCGAGCACCAACAACAATCGCAAAGGTAAATGTATCACTAGCTTGAAGACCCATAACCACCAGCGGTAGAGATGAAGTAATAATTGGTTTAAGTTTATCCCATCAAATAACCAATGCCCAGAGCAAAGATAGGAGTGGCAAAATTCTCCACACCCCACTCCCACTACTTCTCTACTTCTCCACACCCCACTCGGGCTACTGTGGGTAGTCTCGGCCACGTCTCGACAAAGTCCAGGAAAATTCAATTAGAGTCTCGACAACCAAACTTGCCAAACCCTAACCAAACCCTTGGCCACGTCTCGACATAGTCTCAGCAACCAAACCCTCAGCCACATCTTTGCACAGTCCAGCATAGTCTCGGCAACCAAACCCTGCGCAACCCCAACCAAACCCTCGGCCACATCTCGACACGGTGTGGGCACTGTCTAGCACAAGTCTCGGCAACCAAACCATGCCAAACCAAAACTAAATCGTTTGGCACTGCTTCTCCACACCTTGCTTGCGTTGTGCTCATGCTGCTTCTCCACACCCCGCTCGGGTTGTGCTTGCGCTGCTTCTCCACATCCCGCTCATGCTGCTTCTCCACCCCCTTTTGCAATAAAACCCCCAACATGTTATATATTAGTTTTAACACGTAAAAAAACCCTTGGACCCTTAATATGACCCCAATATAATGTTTTTTTTAAATTAAAAAATCCCTAATATGAACGGATGTGATATGGTATCCCCCCGTCAATGAAGCTCCCGTGATTCAAGTAAGTTTTGGTAGATTCGAGTTTCTCTCTTAAGAACTTTAATGGTCATCCAGTGATTTGGTAAAATCCCTCAACGAATTTGAGTTGCTCGTTAGTGAACCTAAGCTAGTCTTTGCCGGTGAATTTGAATTGCTATGAAGGGATTCAAATCAACATTCATTCATTATTCTTAGTTATTCATAGTTTCTCTCTCATGAATTGGAATGCACGTGGATGGATTGAAATTTGTCTTTTACACATAGATGTTGTATCATTTTTTTTGGCAAAGGAAATTGTTGACTTGTGAGGGGGATTGAACACTAATTTACTCCGGTGTGGAGACTAGATTACTTGTTATTGAACACATAAGTACCTCAAGGAAATTAATTATATCTGTTTTGGTTAGGTGAATCTTGGAGGTGGTTGGTGATGTCCCGAGGGACTGTTTTGGTGAAGTAAATACTAGTGCACTAAGTATTGTTCATGATGTAGAGAAATTAAGTGGTATATGATTATGTTGTGTTTCTCATGTTGTGTCCTGACTATTTTTTGTTAGGATCTAATTTTAAGAGTTCTTTAGCATGTGGATCCATGATCTCAACTCAGGGGTGACATGTTCAAGTATGGTTGGCTTGACTGTGTCTATGGTTGGGTGGAGCGTTGTCTTGTTGAAGCTAGTTTTGTTATTATGAGATGAGTATTATTTGGCAATTATTTATTGTGTTAATGTTGCATATGTGCTCATGGAAGATGAATTTCTCTATGTTATTTATGTTGCATATTATATTCTATTCTTATGTTATATGGTTGATTTAGTAGTGTTAAAATGACAGCTCGTAGGGCAAATTTGGTTATGTGATATGGCCGCTAGTAGATGCCATTTTGTTTATGTTTTATGGTAGCTAGTAGATCTAGTTTTTAGCAAAGTCATGTAGATGGAATATATTGATATGATATTATCTATGCTTAAATGGTTGTATATTGGTGTCATAAATTTGATTTATTTGGTTTCGTAAATCTAATTATTTAAGTATTGTAAATATGAATTATTTAGTGTCGTAAAACTAAATTTTGTTAGCATCTATATATATGATTTTATTATGGGGTTTAATGGTTTTAATAGACGTGATGTCGATGTTTAAATTACATGTGGAAAGGTTACTTAGACCTGGTTGCATTCATGTTACAATTACCTTGCATCGCATGTACATTTGGGGAAAATTTTGCATGGAAGTGTCGTCTTCTTTTTAATGGCTGATTGTTTTATTTTGGTTGCTTGTTGGCATGTTTGCCTAACCTTGAGAACCTTATTCCGCTATGCATTACTTAGAATCAGGGCTTTCCCTTTTAGAATCCCGGTTTATTCGAACTAGGCAGTGTGATTTGGGGTTTGGTACACTACATCACACAATAATATCCATGTCATGTTGAGCAAGAGTCTTTATACTTCTAGAGTCACTCAATTCCACCAAGCACCATATTACTAAGCTTCAAGCATGACAACAAGCAATAACCACTATTGCCTTAAATGCTTAAGCATAATTTGTCACGCACTACATGTAGAGCACAAATTTAGAGGAGTGTATGGCTCAACCTTTCTAACCCTCTACTCTTGCTTCATTGGCATAGGTGTGTTTAGCACAATACAATTAGGAGATCTTATATGAGAATTACTCCTTGACCACCTAGCTACCACCATCACCAAACGGTACACAACTCACATAGAATTTTATCATGATGAAGTCGGTCACTTTCAACATGCTCTCACCATTATAATTGACTAGTTCAACTTGATCATCAATGCCATTTCCCATTAAAATTATCTATTGAATAAGACCTGTCCCTACTTATAAGACTACTTGACATAACAATAGACTTGGTCAACCATATGTGCACCAAGAAATGAACATTTGAGAAACTTATTTTGTCCTTGGAGTTAGTGACACAATGTTGGGTAACTTTACAACATCTCAATAATTTTTTTTGGAGCTCCATTGTGACCTATAAACTTAATTAGCACAAGCATTCCTGGTAGGTCATTGGTTTTCTCCTACCCACCTTGTCTAAATAACGGTTAGAGACCTTTTTTCCAAATATAGGCCCAATGTAACACCATTACTAATAGTTCCCAAGGATAAGAAGCAATGACCAAGTTGTTATATGAGAAATCCACCATCCAATATCAACTTTATGTTGAACATCAAAACTCCCAACATCTCATGCAATAAGCCATCTTACAAGAGCACAACATGATATAAATCTTATAAAACTTTGACAACGCATCACCTACTCTTTTTGAGCTCATCAACTACACAAATTCCACTAAATTCTTTGGAATAGTTATCACCTTGCCAAGCCCCCTCCAACAACCACCACCAAATTTCACAATTTTCCAAAAGATTTTAATGCTCACCTCATTTTTCCTTCTATCCACTATAAAGTTATGCACCCTTCTAACTTCCCAACACTAAAAATGTAAAAGGTATGTGACAACATCAAGTGGGATTTTCTTATGGCCATTTTATGGAGTAGGGGAATCAAATGACATTAATTTTATTTGGATTAAAGACTCCATCAAAACAATCAACATAACATTTTATGTTATCCTAATTGCTTATAGAATGGTTATTACTTAGAGTATATCAGTATCTTCAACTTAAATTTAATTACTTATTTAATATTTAAAATCTGATTTTTAATATTAAAAAATGTATTATTTATATGGTTAAATTATACTTTATTTATTACCAAATTTTAATTAAAATAAATAAAAATGTTTAATGAGAATAAATAAAAAATAGTACTATAATTAAAATTATAAAAATGTTCTTAATGGGTGAATAAGTATTTTTTTTCAATATTTATCACATATTAATAAAATCAAGGTAGAGTTGATTGTAATTAATTTAATTATAGTTAATTATTATATGTTATTCAAAATTGAGTGAAGTTTGTTGTGATTAATTTAATTATAGGTAAATTTGCAAATCTAATTAATGGTAAATTTGTAAATTTAATTACCGGTAAATTTGTAAAGAATTTGATGATAGAGCTTTTAATAAATGTTTAAATATATAATATTTTGATATTTACTTTGGTTGCATATTAATCAAGGTGATCCTTAAAACAGTAAGTGGTTAGTTCCTTATAAACTTATTTAACCTTAACAACCAACTAAAAAAGATTATTATTAATCATAACAATTTGAAGAAGATGTCCATTAATGCATATAATTATTTAAGGCTACACCATATACACATATAGTAGTCACATATTTAACATGAGAAGGTACATGCTTTCCATAGACAATAATCTATATGATTCTACTTAACAAGTGTGGGAAACTCTCTTGGTACTATTTCTTCTCATAAATCAAATTTGAGATTCATATTAATTAAAAATATGGTAAATAATATAGAAATCAAGTTTATTTTTTAAATATAGAAAATTGATGTTATTATTTAGTTTGACCTTTATATTCAAAATTTTGAGTCTTAGAAACATAGAAAGTCAAAATTATTATTAACACACCCTACCAACATTTTGACACTAAAAATATCATGCCCGTGCTACATTTTGTAATGGTGTAATGGAAAGGATTTGTAAATTATCATGAATATTTTACTAGATATTCTGTCACAACAAACCTTAAAATGCTATAACAAATAATGGAGTTAGTTCTTATTGCACCAAGATTACTTATAACTGGAATGTAATATTAAAAGACATATTGAGAAAAGCTATAATGGTTAAAAAACACACCACTAACATATGGGATACCCAATGTACATGGAGAAACTCATTTAAGAAAATCCAAATAAGAAATAATGATTATGACTTAGCTTTTTTATTATTATATTGGATATTTATAGTCACCATGTAGTAGATGAATAATGTGGCTTGACTAGTGTATTATAAGGTCATCTCCTTCCTCTGCTCAATTTCAATATAACCACAATAAGGATAAAACCCCTTTCTTCACTCATGGCTTAATGTTTAACTTGTCTTGATAGTCATCAGAGTTAGGGATTTTTACATTACACATCTAGACCCTTTGGAATCTTCTTGAAAGTACTTTGATGGTTGTATGGGTGAGTAATGAGAATTCATGTAGCATCCACTTGGCAATGTGGTGGTCAATGCCTAAGTCAACTTGTCAAAGGCATAACTCACTCATAAAAATCACAATTGAGGTGCTCTTTATAGTATTAAAAATGCCTTAACAAGTTGAACAATGTAGAGGGGTCAAGAACTGTCTTCATAAAGTTTTGACCCCCTAAAGGCCTATTAAATGCCCAAAATAAATGTGGAAGTTTTAAGCCTTGAAATAATCAAATCATGATCAATTCCTAAAACGATATCACGAAGTCCTTAGCTCTATTTTTCCTACACCATAAAGTACAAAAAATGATAAAAAAATATATGCAATGATCTATTTCATGTCAAAGTGTGTGCATGCTAATAATAATGTTTCTCCAAAAGAATATATAGAAAATTATATTGAAATATATCTTCATAATTGATAATAATAATAAAAAATTGTAATTTAGTATTTACATTATAGCACATAACTTGTACAAAAATTTACATAGATAGATAGGCCTCTCTTGAGGAGAAAACAACCCATTGTCAAGTATCAATAAGACTCTCATAAAGAGAAAACAACCTATAAACCAAAAAGAAAGAGAATTTCCTGTAATTGTTGAGTAGCAAAAACTGATAGTCTGACTTAGCCTGAGCATTCTATGAGAATTGAAGCAAGACAAAGCCTATGAGCTTCTTCCATGGATTCAAAACTAAAACCCCATGATCAGAGATATAAGAGAAAACCATAATTAAGCAAAGAAAGACGCCACTCAACCGAAACCTGGTCCGCCTAACGCTTAGCTGCCAAAAGTTCAATTTCTCTCGTGCCTAAACACAGAGTCTTGCGCTTGTTGACGTTGGTGTTGGTAGTTGCATTGTCGCCAGCTATCACCTTGTCTTCCTCATGCATGTCTTGATGTTCCACATTGAGGGTGGAATGAATTTCTTCTTCCACAGGCTGCGTGTCATTTCCATCCCCAGAGTTCAGACTTAGATGGATTCTCTCATCCTCCCCAATGGTGGCAAGTAGAGGCGAGGGGAGGTGAAAGAGATTCGTAATGTCAGCACACCAACCAATGAGATCTGAACCTGGTCCCTCATCTACATAATTATGGCCTACATATCTTCCTCAGCATCCTTGAGGTCATTTTGGATAGTTAGCAACATATCAGTCATGGTAGCAAGATGGAGAGCGAAACCTAGATTGTTTTTCTCCCAAGGGTGGCTATGCCATCCTCGAACTCTTCGACTAGGAGCTCGACATCTCTCACCCTCCATGTTGCAACATTCACCCTTACCACACACCGTATCAATCCTCCTCCTCGTCATCTGAAACCACCAAGAAACACATAGTTGCATCCAATAGAGCCTCATGATTGTATGGACGAGAATGAGCATGCTAGACTCCACAAACCACATAAATAACCAGGCACCAGGACCGATGGCATTGATGATCCCCCATGACTTAGCTTGTGTGGGTCAATTATGTCAATTACGGAGTAGGGAGGGGGGGTTAATACTCCCATTAACCAACGACGTCGCCAACCCAACCCTGTCGTCCGTCACATCCATCCCCTACACTCCCATAACATCGTCATCAATGTGGACATGATGGGCATTAAGCACCACATCTGAGAATAATTGATAAAAATATAATAGGTTACATAGAGATGTGATCATTGTTGTTTTGTTAATGCTAGTTTCATAGATGAAGCAATGAAGAATGAAGAGATATTTAAAGCACAAGAAAAAGAAGGTTCATGATCATTTGGTGATTGTAAGGAGTCATGAGTCTCAAAATATTAAGGCAATCTAAGTCTTATCTTGTATGTTGCATGAGTTCTCTTCAACTACAGCTTGGATGGATTATGAGGTGACATAGGCTATAATCCAACATAAGTCCTTGATTTTGATTTTGAAAATATAAGCCCATATTGTTTGCTCTTCCATGCTTTGGTTCAAAGACAACCATTTTACAATGTGATATGTAAAATATTTACATGAAACAATTCAACCATGTGTTGGAAAGATGGTATAGTCTTCATGATACATGTTGTATGGGTATGCATAAGCAATTGGAACAATAGCCATAATAGCCTTTGGTTGTGGAGTGATGAAAAAAAATTATTTGTTTTCATGCAGGCTATAAATAATGAACTATCATGGTTTTAAGAAAGAAAGGGTATTTTGCATATGGTTGAGTTGTTAGGCTATGGATATGAATTAAGTTTAAACAAATCAAACCCAAAATTGGAATTACTATTAACATGTTGTTTAGATCATAATCCATAAATCCTCAAAAAGTCTTGTAGGAAAGAAGGAGATTCATTTGCATATGAAACCTCCATTATCAAATTCAATAATAGTGGCTGTTGGGATTCCACACGTTTCTTTGGGCAGTGGTCCTAATATTTTATTAGTAATAAATCATCAACTTTGTCTCTTCTTCATAAAGTGGTTATGTTATGATTACATAACATTAGTTTAACCATATTATTGGATAACATGGCTTGTCCATTTGTGGGAACTTTTGAAATTGTTTTTTAAACTGGAATACTTTTTTCATGAAAATCTATAACAACCATATAATGATAAGTATCTAATGAGTTTTAACCAAGGTAATTGAAACAAAGGAAGATAAATATTGTTGCACATGAAGAAGGTGGTGGGTGTGTAATTGGTGTTTAGATTTTATGTTAATCATGTATAGATTTTCGAGCAAACTTTGATCAATCAAATTGATATCTATATATTAATTAACAAAACTTTGATCACCTTCACTTATAAAAAAAACCATCACATAACAAATCAATTATTCAAGTAAAATATTAAAAACATACATCTTAATAAAATTATGACTACTCACAATCACTAACCTTCATCAACCAAAATCTAATACAAATTCAAATATCACAAGCAAAACCTTTTTTTTAGATGGAAAGATCCATAGGAAACTTAGCAATACTTCCCCACATTCGTGGATGGTAGAGGTGGTAAACCGCCGGCCATCCTAGCAGAAGGCCTAAACCCCAGAGGACTCAAAGCTCGAACCCGTAACCTCCCCCGAACTGAGAAAGTGTACGCACGTCTTACCAATTGAGCTAACCCTTAAAGCTTCACAAACAAAACCTTATACACACATATCTACCTTTCAATAATATATTTGTTTGACTAAATAAGTAATGACTTGCATTACAAAGTCAAAATCCAATACAAATTGAAATATCACAAACATAACCTTATACATGCATCTCTACCTTTCCATAGTATTTGTTTGACTAAGGAAGCAATGACTTGCAATACAAAGTCAACATCTCAATATCGTAAGATGAAGGATCCCAATCCCAATATAAATTAGACAACTAAAAACAAAGGGAACCTCACATGTATTCACCATACATGTTTGTATCTATTAGACTACTTTTGCTTGTGGGAATAAGAATATCCTATAGTTTATAAAATAAAGCCACCACATGCACAGAATGAATCATTACTCCTCTTCACGATCTAAGCAAGTCAACTCTTAAATTTATTGACTTGTTCACCATTTCTCATTATACAAATATTAAGTAATCTCGAAGAAATAAATTTATCATTCTTATTATTATGATGAGATGGCACTAAGTTGAATGATGTAATCCCCTCCATCATGGTCTTCTCAATAATAATAAGGACAACAAATATCCACCAATTTCTACTTACAAAACGATTAATTAAAAAATAGAAAGATGGTTCTAAGAAAATGTCCAAAAGATGACTTGTGTGCAAGTCATTCATTGAGACCTTCTACTAACGTTAACCTTACATTATGCAAAAAATGTGATTATTTATCCCTTTATATACATGTTTTAAATATATATAAATAAATATATTTTTATATATATTATACTTTGATTACAAGTTTGGTACGCATATTTATATTTATATTTATATATTTTTTTTTCAAGGTTATAGAATAAATTCCAAAAAAAATATATACATTTTCGTAAATTTAGTAGTCAAATGATTGTTTTAGTAGTCAAATCAATGTGCAACAAGGTCTCTTGTCTCACCAAAAAAAGTTTCATATACCAATTTGATGTTTAGCTTACTCATGATCTTAACATTAAATTATTATTTTTATTATATATATACTTTCACTACAAACTTGGTAGTGAATATATTTATGATTATTAAGTCACTAGCGTATCTTTATACCATATACTTTTATTTTTAATTTCTAATTAAAAATAAAAATATATTATTATTAAAAATCTAAAATAAAATAAAACATTTAATTTTATATACTCTTAAACATTGTTTATCAAAAAGTTAAAGGTATCTTTTTTGTTTAACTAGGCGTCTAAAGAAAGCGATGATTTGGACCACTTTTATGGGTTTTTTTATTATTTTTGCGCAAAATCTAAAAGGAGGTATTGGAATCCCAAGTATAAGTTGTTGAGATTGCATAATCCAAGTGTAAAGATCTATTCAAAGGAATTTAAGACATTTTTGCAATCAAATCAAATGAAAAATCCTATCTAGCCAAAGATTAAATCACATTCTGTCCATAATGACAAAAAAGTAGTCATATGATATTTAGAAAACTCATTTGTTTTAATTTTTGTAAAAAATGAAAACTAGCATTCCTAAAATAAAACAAAATCTCACAAGTTTTATAGGAAAATAGGTTTTTGGACAATTCCTAAAATGTTGTGGGATGAAAGAACTTATCATATTTATGACATTAATAGGATTGAAGATGAAAATCAGTTTCTAATTTAGGAATGTTTTTTCTTGCAAAATACCAATGTTTTTCTTACAAAGTACATAAGTTTTTCTTACAAAGTACATAAGCAAAATTTTAAAGCAAATCAAATAATTCCTTACTTTTTTCAAGCTCGAATAAACCAAAGTTGATACCAATGAATATTAATAACCATCATCGTCATTTTATTTTATTTTGAATATTTTCTCTTATTTAAATTGAAAGTAAAATTAACTTTTTATTATTAACAAAAACAAATTATTATAAATTTTAATCTACATAGACATTTAATATTATTATAAATAATAATAAAACATATTATTTATTCACACTTGAAAAAAAAATATGTACATCCTAATGAATAATTAATAAAGAGTAATTTAAAACATGTAAAACATATAAAATATAATTTGTTCATACAATTAAATTTAAAAAATTCACAAAAGAACAAAATGAAACTATATATAAACCTTTCAATGCATAAAATATTTTTTTTCATAGCCCGATGGTTTGCTCAAGTGGTTGAGAGCTATGAGTTGTAAGTAGAAGGTCTCAGGGTCAAATCCTTAGGTGGCTATGCATAGATATATAAGAGCCTCACTTGATGTCCCCATCGGGTTAGGCTTTGTAATAAGAGCCGATGGGGTGAGGCCCCTTCGGGTGGGCCCCTTGGGAATTCTTTCCATGGATGTAGCAACCCCTCTCTGGGGTTGTGAACCACATTGAAAACAAAATATTTTTTTTTCTCAAAGAAAATAATCTTAAATTTTACTTATAGGAAAGTGAAGTTACGCTTTGCACATGTATATTACATTTTGAAAGCAACTAAAGGTATGGTCTCCAAAGCATAAAGTGAAGGATCCTATTGGGGCCATTGTAAAAATTGGTCTCCATACTTCTAGCTTTAAAACTATCAACAAGGAATCACATGTTCAAAAACTAAATACCCAAAAGGACCAAGATAGTGCACATAAGGTGAAGTAAAGCCATACACTATCACATGTATAAAGATATAACTGAAGTGAGGTACTACCCACACTTCATTCCAATGAGAAGAGCACGACTAATGATCATGAAGTATACCCTTGCTTAGACATTAAATGAAAATGATATGACAAATTATAGCACTGGTCCATCCTTGGACTCCATCACAAACCGAGATAGTATAAATTCTAGCCCCTATTTATCCTTGGACTCTATCACAATCCAAGATCTGGCTTCCAATAAAAAATATTTCTTGGAAAAGGAGTTAAATTCTTTCATTGTTGAATTCTTTGTACACATGGAAGAAGGAGACAATACTAAATATAGTTTGTAAATGAATAATTTTCTAAAAAATTGACCTTAACATCAAAATTTTCTATCTTCAATGTCCCTTCCAAGAAAATTTTTAAGGATCCATAATTTTCTTAAAGTGTAAAAAACTTGGTGAATCTTACTAATTATAAAATTTCCAATGATAAAATGTTTGACAATATTTAAAAAAATAAATCAAATTTCTAGGGGTCTTATATAGTTTTTTTTGACAAATTTGATGATTTTTAGAGTAAAATTTTTTAATCCTATGGAATTTGAATCATATTAAAAAAATATGGAAAATGACGATAAATTTTACCCCTGAAATTTTCCTTGCCCCCTTCATCCATTTTATTGCCATAGAATCACCTAGTATTTGGATATTTGAAACACTCGTATGTGCAACTAACTTTAATAATAATTTCATAACAAGCAACTCAACATACTTATTTGGTCCCCTCCCATTCTTGCCTTAAACCTTATAAAGTGGTTATTATTCAAATAGAGGATTTCTCCTACCCCATATTTTGAAGGAGAGTTTTGACTAACTCATTTGAAATAACTCCATGCGCCAAACTTGTTAGTAGGGACCAAAGAAATTTGTCTTCAAACAAAGATATTCTGATGTGACTTGTAGCTCTAGAAATACATATGCTTTGAATAACATATTGAAAAGGTGGGATGTCTCTTTCTTTAAATATATCTACATTCCCGGTGATCCAGATGCCCCAAGCAACTATCAAAGGAAGCCTTATATTATTTTAATTGTGCCTTCATATGCCAATTTTTAAGGTAGCCAACTAATATGCCCCACTTCCATACTTCTCTAACTCATGTTTTATTATCCATTTCAACTCATACTTTTTTAGCATAATCACAAGAGATAAAGAAATGTCACATGGTTTCCTCCTTTCCCCTACACATGCCACATTTATTAGGCCCTTTCCTACTTCTATTTTGGAGAACTTACTAGGTAACAACCTTGTTCATTAGTACCAACCACATGAAAATTTAAGATTTCAAAGGGGACACAATCTTCCACAATGGTTTCCACTACCATTGGATGTCTTTAATCCTCTAAAAAACAAACATGACTTTATATCTAACCAGGGAGTATAGATACCTGAAAAAGGGTTCTTTGACCACATTAATTCATCCTCTTCCTCCTCAATTTTAACATTACTACCTTCAATCCAGTTGTATAACCCTCCCATAGGGCTCCTAATCATACTCCAACCCTAATAAGGATGCATTTTCCACTCTTGTTGTCAAATACATGATAGTTTTGGTGGCGTAGCTTGATCTAGGTTGAAAAATCCTTTCTCATAAGGGAGTGTAATTCAATTCCCAAGCAAGTTGAACTCTTCTCCACATTTTACCAAGGGGTTTGCACCAATCCTTACACTCTCAATATTCCCAACTTTCCAAGCCAGCCAATTACCCACCACATAGAAATTTAGGGCCATTGCTTTCCATAGAATATAAGCACTATGGATAGATTTTGAAGGCTTCCTAAACCATTCTACTAGTGAATCATGTTCAATGTATTTTTGGATTATTACTTGACTCCACCAACCTTATTCAATGTTAGCCTCCATAGGCACTTAGCTACCAAAGCCTTCTGAAAGTGATGTATATTTTCGAGACCCCAACCACTTGATTTCTTAGGCTTTGCTATGGAATGTGACTTAACACTTAACTAGAGAAATGTCTTCACTCTCCTTTTTCTTTCTTCCCATAGGAATCTAAATTTTATCTTTCTAACTTTCACTAGAACACCTTTTGGAATAAATGATTAGGAATACCAAAAAAGATGGAGTTTCCTCCATAACTAATTTAAGTAGTATGAGCTCCCACATTTACAAATCCATTTATTGCAGTATAAAGCAATTGTCCTCTCTAATTTGGTTATCAATGACCTCCAAATATTTATCCCATAATCATTAGACTTGATGTAAAAACCCACATACTTCAATTGTTCTTAAATATCAAGTTGTTGATAAGGAAATAATTAACTGTCTCACCAAAAGATTTAATTACATTAGATATTTTATAATTAAAACGATTATTTATTTATTTAATTTATATTATTGTATATTATATATATAAATAATAACTTCCATAAAAAATTCTCTACCGAGGTGTCATGTAAAAAACAAAATAGAATGACCATCCATTGGTATGATAAAAAGTGAAAGTATGCTAGAAAATTCATTGGGGATGCTTCTAACGAGTCCCTAAAATTTGACAAGATATATAGCTACAAAGCCCTAATTAAAAGGAAAAAGAAGGTACTATATAACTAGAAAGCAAGAGAAGCTTCTACACCTCTCTAAGTTAGATTCGAATAAATTATGGAAGCGAGTTCTAAGTCATAAAATTAAAGAAAAAACTATATTCTTTTGAGGGGTTGGCGTTAATCCTACCTTAAAAAGATTTACTAATCCCTTGATGTCGTGGACAATATTCAAACCCTTTCTACAAAGGATGTCATTTTTTCTCTAGAAGACATAATATGGGGTTAAGCAACTCACAAAATCGAAAGCTAAGGACATGGAAGGATATTAAGTCAAAATCTTAAAAATTGGTGGTCCTATCTGCCTCCTCACATCTACAAGATCTTTAATTTAGTAGTGAAGCAAGGTTTTCCTAGAGCTTGGACTT
This sequence comes from Pseudotsuga menziesii, assembly GCA_001517045.1. Taxonomy (NCBI): domain Eukaryota; kingdom Viridiplantae; phylum Streptophyta; class Pinopsida; order Pinales; family Pinaceae; genus Pseudotsuga; species Pseudotsuga menziesii. The sequence goes on from LPNX010943095.1 coordinate 790,417, forward strand.
AAAGCCTCATCGTTCCTACATTTAAAAGTGATGATAAAAGCAATCCCTCTAATTATGGGACCATTGTGATTAGCCATATTTTATCCACTTATAGGGAACTATCCCAAATAACAAGATCAACGTATGACTAGAAATTCAAGGAAAAAGAGCTAAAGGCCTTGCCATATTTAAGAGCTATCATTCAAATGTGGACCACCTTGTTACTCTTAGGACCATTATGGAGGAGTGCCACAATAATAAAACCAATCTTTTTTGTTGTTTCATTGACTTTAGAAAAGCATTTGACATAGTGCCCATAACTAACCTTTGGGATAGATTAGAAGAGCTAAAAGGTCCTTTTGAGTTGAGAGCTTATGCAATAAGGTTATAGAAGAATGATATTTCTAAGTTTAGGAACATTAAGGGTTGGTAAGAAGATATTAATTGTAATATAGGAGTCAAGCAAGATTGCCCCCTGTTCCCTACCATTTTTTGTTATATGCATTAACAAGTTAATGCATTGCTTGGAAGAAGCAAGTTGTGTTGACACACCTATAGATGGTATACTCATCATCCTTCTTCTTTACACTGATGATATTATTCTTATGTTGAGGAGTCAATATGATCTTAACAAGCAAATAAAAATTCTCAATAATTTTTGCTCTATTATGGGTATGTCTATTAATACTAAAAAACCAAAGGTTGGTTTTGATAGTCAAATCCAAAAAAATCACTCATGCTAATTTCATGTATGACAACAAAACAACTTGGAGGAAGTGACTTCATACATATATCTCATAATCTTCATCACAAGCTTAACTAGAACTATAGCATTGATAAAATGAGAAGTGGATGGTGGAAAGTTTATTATGGACTTGAAAATAGTTTTAAATCAATGGACATTTGGCTTCAAGATCATAAGAAACTCCTCTTTGAGGCTCTCGTCACTCTTGTTATCTTATATGGTTGTGAAGTTTGGAACTGCAACATCTCTAGAGAATTATGAAAAAGGATAAATCAAATCCAAAAGCATTTTATAACTTATAATCTCAAAATGAAAGGCAATACACCTTATCCTATCCTCCTCATATAAGCAAATATATTCCCCAATGAGAGCATGGCTATAATGAGGTACTTAATGTACAACATAAACAACACGGGAGACAAGAGGCTTCCTAAGATTGTTTTAAACTCCAGTTAAAACCACCTGTGGCTTAAGTGAGGTTGGCATAAATATGCCAAGCCTTGTCTAAATAAATGGGGATTCAAAGAAGAGGTAATTATGTAGAAGATTGATGATATTAAAATAATATATCTAAATTTAAAGAAAACTTGTGGTGCGATAAATAATTACAGGATAAGAGAAAATCAATATTCTATAAGGATGTGATCAAACCTAATCTAAAAGATCAAAAGCGTCTCTTTGTTTTAGCTAGAATAAAGAAGAACCAACATGGCTAAATAAAGAAAAGTATCACGAGCTCCACAGTGAAATAAGGCATTGGACAATTCGTAAGATGTTGTGGGATGAAATCATTTGTCTCTTTATAACACTAAGAAGGATGGAGATAAAAAACACTTTCTCTTAGAATTTCATGTGTACACCCACATTAGATTGCAATTTCAAGATATTTGTTGCTATAGTGACCTTCCTAACATTTTAACCCATCACATCTATGGTGCTCTATAATGCTCTCTTAAAGCTTTTCAAGCACATCAATAAAATTCTAAAGAAATCCAATTGATTTCTTACCATTTTTAAGGTACGATATACCAAAATTAGTCTTAATGGGCATGAATAACCATTATATATAACCACAGTGAAATAAGGCATTGGACAATTCGTAAGATGTTGTGGGATGAAATCATTTGTCTCTTTGTAACACTAAGAAGGATGGAGACAAAAAACACTTTCTCTTAGAATTTCATGTGTACACCCACATTATATTGCAATTTCAAGATATTTGTTACTATAGTGACCTTCCTAACGTTTTAACCCATCACATCTATGTTGCTCTATAATGCTCTCTTAAAGCTTTTCAAGCACATCAATAAAATTCTAAAGAAATCCAATTGATTTCTTACCATTTTTAAGGTACGATATACCAAAATTAGTCTTAATGGGCATGAATAACCATTATATATAACCACAGTGAAATAAGGCATTGGACAATTCGTAAGATGTTGTGGGATGAAATCATTTGTCTCTTTGTAACACTAAGAAGGATGGAGACAAAAAACACTTTCTCTTAGAATTTCATGTGTACACCCACATTATATTGCAATTTCAAGATATTTGTTACTATAGTGACCTTCCTAACGTTTTAACCCATCACATCTATGTTGCTCTATAATGCTCTCTTAAAGCTTTTCAAGCACATCAATAAAATTCTAAAGAAATCCAATTGATTTCTTACCATTTTTAAGGTACGATATACCAAAATT
>LPNX010943095.1:793299-808612 GCA_001517045.1 Pseudotsuga menziesii
AACAACATCGTCATGGGTAGACAAAACTTGGTCACTGATGGTGGTCAATAAGGGGACAAACTTCCACTCCTGCTAGATGTCTTTGAGTCTTATCATTACCTATTTCTTTAAGTCCGAGACAAACAAACGCTTAACTAATCATTAATAAATTTAAAACATTTTTTACAAAAATATCACTATTCCATACTATAATAGCTACAATAATAACAATAAAATTATATATTTTCAAATAAAATCTAACTTTAATCTCATACATAAAATTATACTCTACTTTTAATTTTCTAATTATATATATAACATATCAATACCACTCATTCATCTCCCACTAAGTGCAATGACAAAAGAGTGTATCTCACTCAAGTCACCTTCACATAAAGTGCAATGCCAAAAGATTAATGCATCTCATTCACCGCATCCATAAAGTGAAAGATTAATGAATATGTAATCTCATCCCTCAAGTGCAATGTATTCATAGTAATAAATGTATAAAAAATACATTAAAAAGTTTATAATTTACGTGATGTTTGTCTGCTAAACAAAACAAGTTTAAAAGATAAAAGTGCAAAATTGAAAAGTGAGTTTGTTTTTAAGTTTTAAATTATATTTTGGATTTAAGGAAATCAATTTTATATAAAAATTTAACATTATTTTGAAAGTGATAAAATGAAGGTGAAAGTGATAGGAGTGAGCTAGCTCGGGAGCAATCCTCCCTCCATCCGACGGAGGAGGAGCAAAGTCAACGCTAACTTTGCTCCTCCTCAGTCCAATGAGGGAGGATTGCTCCCGAGCTAGCTTACTCCAAAGTGATATATGGTGCAAAATTGAAAAGTGAGTTTGTTTTTTAAATTATGTTTTGGATTTAAGGAAATCAATTTTATATAAAAATTTAACATTATTTTGAAAGTGATAAAATGAAGGTAAAAGTGATATATATATATATAAAAGAGAGAGGAGATGGTAAGAAAACATATATAATATTATTATATTTATATTTATTATTGATATAATTTTGTTTATTATTTAATTATTTTTGAAATTTATATAACTTATATATATATATATGTTTTGAAGTTATATTATATGTTTATTTTGATATTTTTAAGATTAAAAATGTCATTATAAATTTATTTGATATGTAATTAACAATATTTTCAAATTTATCTGAATTGGTAAAAAGTAGTTTCTTTATCATGAAATCAGAAATTGGAGATTGTAAATTTTAAAATACGTTTTAGGTAAAGATAAGTCAATTTGGTAAAATAGGTAACCATTTTGGTTTTTATTTTTTATTTTTTCCAAAAAAAAATATCTATGTATAAGTTTGTTTGTTACAAAACCATTAAAATTAATAGGAGATAGTCAAGCAATCAAAACCATTAAGAGGTTAGATTGAAATTTATAAAAACAATATCTTTGTAGTGGCATTGTAAATTTGAAATGTTTACTATATAATTAAGATTTTTAAAGTTATTAAATTGATTAATGAGTATAGATTTATTTTGATGATGATGATTAATGTTTAATTAGGCTAACTTTGGTTTATCGTTTTTTTTAAGTAAAGAAATATTTGGTTTACTTTAAAATTGTATTTCTCTGCTCAAAAAGTTTGAAGAGCAATGTTTTAATTTACAATCATTTTGATAAGTTAAAATGTTAGGAAGGTAAGCAGGTTAAAGGCCAAGCGGGTTTTAGAAGGAAACACTCAACAACATACCACCTCGTTACGCTTAGGATCATTGTGGAGAAGTGTAGTAATGATAAATCCAATCTCTTTTGTTGCTTTGTGGACTTTAGAAAGGCTTTTGATACGGTACCTAAAAATAACATATGGAATAGATTAGAAGAGTTAAAGGTTCCTCTCGAGTTGAGAGCTGCCACAATAAGGTTATACGAGAATGTAATCGCCAATTTTAAAAGCAACAAGGGGTGGTCGAGAGATATTAAGTGTAATATCAGATTTAAACAAGGTTCCCCCTCTCCCCTACCCTATTTGGCATTTACATCAATAAGCTAGAAGGTTGTTTAGAAGAAGCAGGTTATGCTGGCACGTTCTTAGCTGGAATAGTCATCATCCTTCTTCTCTATGCTGACGATATTGTTCTTCTCGCAAGGTGTCCATCTAATCTTGATAAGCAACTACGACTTCTTAAGGATTTTTGCTCTACCATGGGTATGATTGTCAACACTGACAAAACAAAAGTTATGATTATCAAATCCAAGAAGGACACTTACGCTAATTTTGTGTATGACAATAGCAACTTGGAGGAAGTGTCATTTTACAAATACCTAGGAATTGATATTCATCACAAGCTCAACTGGAACTATAGCATTGAGAAAATGATTAATGGAGGGTGGAAAGCTTACTTTGGTCTTGAAAATAATTGTAAAGCAACAAACCTTTTGATGTGGGATAAAAAGAAGTTCCTCTTTGAAACTTTAGTCACTCCTATTATCTTGTATGGATGTGAGGTTTGGGGTTGCAACATCTCTAGAGAATCTTGGAGAAAGATTGAGCAAATCCAGAAGCGTTTTATAATGTATAACCTCAAAATTAGAAACAATACACCATATCCTATTCTCCTTATAGAAGTGGGTCTTTCCCCTATCAAGAGCCTAGCTATGACTAGGCTCTCGTTGTACAAGCACAAAATCAATAACATGGGAGACCATGGACTTCCTAAGCTAGCTTTTAATTCCAGCCAAAACCACCTAAGACTCAAGTGAGGTTGGCATAAAGATACCAGGGCCTGGTTAAACCACTGGGAGATCGACGAAAAAATTGCATTGCAAAATATTAATAACATTGAAAATATTGTTACTTCTAAGTTTAAAGAGAAACTATGGTGTGACAAAGATTTAGAGGCTAAAAGAAAATTAAGATATTATAAGGAGGTCATCAACCCTACTCTAGAATATCAAAAGTATCTCTCTCTTTTAACCAGTTCAAAGAAAAAAACTAATATAGCAAAGATAAGAACGAACTCTCATGAACTCCATAGTGAAACAGGTCGTTGAACAGTTCCTAAAACACCATGGGTGGAAAGGATCTACCATCTCTATGAGAATAGGGACATTGAAGATGAAAATCATTTCCTCTTAGAGTGCCTTGTGTATGCCCACATTAGATCCCAGTTTCATAATCTTTGTTGTAACACTGACCTTCCTAGCCTTTTAACTTATCAAAATTATAGTGAGCTCGAGACGCTTCTCACCAAGCTCTTTGAGCATAGGAATACAATTTTAAAACAAACTAATTAATTGGTTGCTTTAGGTCCGATAGACCAAAGTTTGGTCTTAGTGGACGTTAACCATCATCATCATCATCATCATCAACAACAACACAGATTTTGAACCTAAGATTTAATGTGGTTGTACCTATGATACTCTAAGATAAAGTAATTTCCGTCCTCACGGCTCATAAACTCATAGAGATGACAAATCCTTTAAGGAGAGACTCTCATAGTGTTTCATGGTTTGTCCAACTCACCCTTGTACCATGGAGCTTATGAGTTTGTTCATATTTTGATTATATTAATTTTTTCTTTATACTAGTTAAAATAGAGAGATACTTTTGATTTTTTAGATTAGGGTTAATGACATCCTTATCATATTTAATGCCCACGAGGGAGAATTGTAATTCACGCTCAACTTGGAGTTAACATGTAGCAATTTAATAAAATGATAAAATATTAAGTAAACAAAATTTTTAGGCCCTAACTTTAAATTCAAAACAAAAAATACTTGTATTCCAATTAATTACAAATAAAAGAATTAATTAGAATATGCATAAATCTAAGTCATTTGTTCTATAGGTTTTTGAGACAAGACATCAATTCAAAAGGTATTTGATTCTCTTACTTTCTTTGGTTACTATTTTAAGGATAATGTGAAAGGGTAAAATTTATTATAATTAAATACCAACATAGATCCATGAAATGTGGTTCACCATTTGTTAGAGGGTTATTCCACGGAAAATAAGAATACGTGCTATTCAAACATGAATCAAGGTATGGCCATCTTACATCATCAATCTCTAAAGCTTTATAACACCACATTTTCTCTTTAAACTTAGATATAATAATATTTTTAATATTATCAATATTTTTCAAAGAGAAATATCAATGGAGTAGTCTATTTATTCTATGTTTTGGACTTTTCGGAAATAAATTGTGTTTTTCAATGCATAAATGGATATAGCACCCTCAAATACTTCTATAGCTCCCAGATTATACATTTCCATAGGCAATATATGTGATTCTAATATTTTTTTAGACAATTTCAGCGGGACTCCGAATAAAACACAAAAAATTATACTCGAAAAAGGTTGAAAATGTAGAATATTTAGACTACACATGTATCAATTTCTCAATGGTTTAACCAAACCATTTGCTTTAACTAAAGGTGGAAGCCTCAATACTTGATAACTATGGAATTATCAAGTATTGAGAGAGATCGAAGACACATCCAATTTCTTTAAGCTTAATTTTTTTCTTGATGTGTAAAAAAATTAAGACATTATGAAATTCTGTCTCTCTTAAAATTTATACATTATAAATCCGATTTTAAAGTAGACCATGTTATTTTTAACATTTTGATTTTAAGAATCTATATGTTATTATTTGTATCTGTTTTTTTTTTCAAGAAGAAAAATCCTTTCCTTAATATTCTATTGAATCAAAGGTAACATATATAAGACATGATACTGTGTATCATTCCGAGTTGCAAGATAACCGGACAAACCAAGCAAGACATCCACATTCTAAAAAAAACCATAGTGCTAAACTTGAACTTTTTTGGTTTGTAAGCAAGTAGGTCCTTCTATTACCAGTAATATTCAAAATAACAGACAGTTACAACAAACACCAAGCTCTCCCATCTCTGGGAAAACAAGCTTGGAGATCATTATGGCAGTCTCCCTCGAAAGGAAACAAGATTGAACCAGAATGATCGGGAAGTCTCAATAATTCTTAACGAGGTATCAGTCATATAAGTCTTAATAATTGAACCAGTTTTGATAAAACAAAATGCAAAAGACAGACTATGAAAAGGAACCTGATCATTCGAACAGATGTTCGTGAGGCTCAAGCTTTAAACCCAACTTCTTGGCAATTTTAGATTGATTATCCATAACCTTATGTAGAATTAGCATCATTTGATCTTGCTGCAGAAGAATATGCCTGTGTTGTTCATCCTTTTTGACCAACGTTTTGCCAAGGATGAATTTCTGTGACCACTGAAGCTCCAACGACTTCTGGTATAAGGTAAGTCTGCCCCTGGAGGTTCTAGGGTCAGGGGTAAGCTCTTTAAACTCCTTCCTGATTTCCTCCGGTTCCAGGCAGCTGCATTCCAATTCAACCTCTTTCTCACCCTCGTGAATGGTTGCTTGAATGGAGTCAGGGAATTCTTTCTGAAATCTCTTATTTTTTCCCACAATCATCTTCTGGAAGCGCAATGGGGGGGCCATTGGCTTGTGCATGTCAAACCCCTGCGAGGACGAAGCAGAGTGGGAGCGCTTTTGCGGGGGCATGGTGACTGGCAAAGAGGCTATTAACGAGAGCAGGAGGGGAGCTAGACAACGGTGTCTAAGGGCACCTTCAGACCAAGGCAGATGGAATTGGAAGGTGATAGGATCAAGAGCAGTCACCAACAACCAAGCAGAGGGGGACAACTTCACGGCTAGGCCCAAAGAAGTGGCCCCAACAAAAGAGGGCAGCAGAGAATAGACAGGCACCGAAAACATAAAATAGAAACCCGAGCAAACAGGAAGCTGCGCACAACGAAAGACAATACTCACCATGCGCAGACGACCCCCATTATCCTCCAAAGCTTTCCAAGGATTCGTCCACAACAGATGCAGAGCACTCTCCACAGACCAGAGAGAGCTACCATGGAAGTGCGTTCGATGGGTGACGATGGAGTCTTTAAAACCCAAAGCCTTGAGATGATTATCCTTCATGACAAAGATATGCTTGTCCTTCCAGGATACCATACCAATACCTGCCATTATGATCCAAATGTGTGAAATGATAACGATGATCTGATGGTTTGTATTGTCGTCACTCCAACCCATGAAAACCTCGCAAGGAGGCGGTCTTGAGTAATGCCTTCTGCGCACGAGAAACGTTAAATCACATGCATCGGTGGTGAGGTGTAAGCACCGACAGTTTCACTGCTTACCACGTACATCTCCTCTTTTCCAATAGCCATGCCATGTTTCACTCGCAGTAGGAAATGCTAAACTTGAGCATAACCTCCAGAGACTTTCCACATAAACTAAAGATAACACAATAAAAAACCTAAAATCCTATCCAAAGAAAGCATTGGGGAAAATAGATACCCCTCAACAAGAAAAGCAAACCAGACCATACAGGTTATAGACTAGGAGCTCTTATCCAAATTAGGTTATGTAACAACATGAGACTATAAAACTATTCACTATTCTGAATGCAATTAATAATTTTGATTTTTAAATTAAAATATAAAAAATAATAAAATAATTTAAAAGATAAATAATTTTTCGACATATTTTAGAGGGAAATACTTAAGAAATTCCGAATAAACTATTATTTACGAAATATATATGATTAATAACAATATAGATTTATATTGAAATCATCTCCTCACCATCCCTAAGTGGGCCACGATGACTTGGCATTTACCTTTTTTCAGACGATTGGTGGCATTTACTTATCATACGCTGTTTGAAATAAGCCGTTTTTATATTGACTGACTTGAAATTTAGGGCACCCTCATTCTCACTGTCGCTAGAAGTCATTTAAGACTTGTGGAGTTTAATTTCCAGTAATCAAAATGTAATCGGGATTATGGCTACTATTCAAACTTGTAGTTGGCATCTGTGACGTGGGGTTCGAAGCCCAGCTCAGCCTTGCAGAACGCCTAACCGAGAGCACGAATGGTCAAACAACAGCCTTGTAGAACAGGGTGTATGCAACATACTCACACGTTAAAGATAGTTTCAGATGCTCAAATCCAAATAGATGAACCCGAGGCGATCTGGAAGGGTCGACGGGACAGAATGAATGCAGAGAAATTTTAAATAAAAAATTCCTGCATTCATTATGTAATGATTCTGATTCTGTTAGTGATTATCACGTGTGATTTACATGGTCCATTGAGCTCAGAGATCCTTGATTTACGACTTTCACGCGTCTTCACCTTGCTTTCTAAGGCAAGGGCAGCCGTGCTGCTCCTCCTCGAAGTTTTGATTTGTTTCATTGTTGAGTTTTCTGTCGGAAATTGTCTTCTGGGGATGCAATTAATGCAGGATTCGATTTTTGGCTGCTAGAAAAGGGGGAATCCTTGATGGCTGTCTTGAGATACAAGGGATTCGAAAAATGCAGCTATGGCGGAGACAGATAGGCGCTGACTTGTGGGAATTGATTAGGGTACTTGCAAGATTGCAGTTTTAGGAGAGATCCGGATTGAAGGGAGCAGCTAGGTTTCGATTAACAGGGATTACCTATCTGGGTTGGTGATAGAATGCTGTTTTATGACAGATTATGTCTGGAACGGGGCCCTCTTTGTTGGGTTTTGGAGAAATGCAGGCTTAGTAGAGATATGGAACATAATAAAATCAATGGCGAGCATGAGCAATGCAGTCTTTTGATGGTTGCAGAGAGGTTCAGGTTTGTTATTATATCAGTTTGATTTGAGTATTGTAACTATATACCAGTAGAGGAGATATTTCGTTTTTTGGTTTTTGGGTTTTGGAGTTTAAAGAAAAAGTTTTCGTAATAGCATGTCTTCACCAGCAGTATCCCCACTTACTTCTCCTAGTACTGTCCCACCTTCTTCTCCGGGCAATAATGGGACAGCCCCTAGCACAACTCCATCAGTTTCATCCCCTCCTCCCACCTCTTCTCCTCCTCCACCTGCTTCTCCCTCCCCAGTCTCTGCTCCTCCCCCGTCTCCAGTGACTGGTTCACCACCTCCTGCAACTGCCCTTCCTCCTTCGTCTCCCTCTAACTCTTCTGCACCACCTGCAGTTGCCCCAACTGTTCACTCTCCTCCGCCTCCCTCTCCCACTTCTGCACCACCTACATCACCCACCCCTCCTATTGCATCTCCACCTCCTCCTCCCCCTCATTCTTCTCCGCCACCTGCATCATCTACCCCTCCTATTGCATCTCCGTCCCCTCCTCCTCCCACTCCTGTAAAAGGGACCCCCACTCCCACTGCACAACCACCATCATCCCCTTCAAATTCCACCCCTCCAATTTCCCACTCTTCACCTCCTTTGTCAACGCCATCGACGCCCCCCCCAAAGTCGCCAACCCCTTCTGCATCTCCACCCAACTCAACCTCAACTCCCGGAAGCTCATCTTCACCACCAGCCCCAAATGCTCCATCTACTAAAGGATCTTCTCCACCTCCATCTCTAACACCGTCAACTAGTCCTCCACCTCCTCAAAACAACCCATCTACTACTTCACATTCGCCACCCCCACCTCCTTTATCTTCGGAGTCTCCAAGTTCTAGTGGAGGGAGTACTTCTTCAATAGCAATTGGAGCTGCAGTGGCTGGGTTGGTTGTCCTTGCTTTGTGTGCGGTTCTGATTTGGTACATAAGGAAGAAGAAGAGGAGAGATGGGTCTCTTGGCGATCACTATGGGCCTCCTCCACCGGGAGGCGTTTCCTATAAATCAGGTAAGATATAACGGCGTCTACAATTAAACTCCACTCAGAACTTAACAGTTCTTTGCTATGCATTTTCCTGATAAGTTAGTGCAATTGTAGATTCTGTTCTTTCAATTACTTCCAAGTTCCTATTTGTTTAGTAGAGTACTGTTGAGATAATGATCACTGTAATGAACTTCCATAGTCTGATTCACAGATAAAATTTTGCATAAATCATCAAAACGTTAAGAAACAACGAACTTTTCTTTGAAGCAGGTTTAGGAGATTCCCTATTTTTTGAAACAAAGAATTAGGATCTATGTAGTATGATTGCTTAAGTTTTGTATATAATCACATTTTGAGACCTGGAACCACTATGTTTTGTTGCATTGCAGATGGAATGTATGGCTCTGTTTCACGCCCTTCAGATCAATATCTTGTAAAAGTTTCTCCATCGCCTCCTACTCCAGGACATGGTTCTTCAAGAACTGCTACTGTTGGAGTTCCACCAAGCTCAGTGGATACACCCGGGCTTGGCAACTCATCCTGGTTCACTTACGAAGAACTGGCTGTTGCAACGAATGGATTCTCACCACAGAATGTTCTTGGGGAGGGTGGTTTTGGATGTGTATACAAAGGATGTCTACCAGATGGGCAAGTGGTGGCGGTTAAACAGCTCAAGGTGGGTAGTGGGCAAGGAGAACGAGAATTTCGTGCTGAGGTAGAGATCATTAGTAGGGTACACCATAGACATCTGGTTTCTCTGGTGGGCTACTGCATTGCTGACAGCCAGCGATTGCTTGTATACGACTATGTCCCGAATGGTACCCTTGAATACCATCTTCATGGTAGGAAACCTTTATTGGACATCGAATTACAGCTCCTGAACTGTTGATTTTTTTCACCACCACTTCTTGAACACCCTTCCTTATTCACTGAAGTCCAGCATCGTGAATGTTTGCTTCACACTCTTGCATCACTCAAGATACATGATTTGTAATGGTGTTCAATATTTTAGATTGCTTCAGGATTTAGATGACTTATATCATGTATCTTTTATCAGATATTTGATATGTGATAGTGCTTATCTGCATAGGGGGACAAAGACCTGTGATGGATTGGGCAACCAGGATGAGAATTGCTGTTGGAGCAGCTCGTGGAATAGCATATCTACATGAAGATTGTAAACCCATTGCATACCACTCATCATCTATACTTTTTTCTTTTGGTTGTCCTGATGTTAATTCATTGAATGATGGAGTTTTCTCCAATTGCTTTCTATAGGTCATCCCAAAATAATTCACAGGGATATCAAGGGATCAAACATTCTTCTGGATGACAGATTTGAAGCTCAGGTATGGCCTCTTTAGGAATCATCATCATAACCAGATGGATACTTGTTGTATACGTTTTATTATTATATGCCCTCATGTTGGTTAGATTCTTGTTTCTGATGGGTTTTACTTATTTGTAGGTGTCAGATTTTGGACTTGCAAAACTAGCATCAGATACCAATACACATGTGACAACACGTGTCATGGGAACCTTTGGGTAAGTTGTAGATGTTGCTATTTTACTGAATTCCCAAGTATTGATTTTTGTAATTGACTGCTTTACTAAGAAGGTCTGGATGCTGCCTATGAAGTGTAAATTTTCCTGACACTGATTTGATTTTTCAGGTATATGGCACCAGAATATGCATCAAGTGGAAAGCTCACTGTCAGGTCTGATGTATTCTCATTTGGGGTTGTCTTATTGGAACTTGTGACTGGGAGGAAGCCTGTTGATGTCTCACAGCCTCTTGGAGACGAGAGCTTGGTTGAATGGGTGTGTATAAATTCTGAAACCATTATCAATCTGATTCTTATGTCGTAAATGAAAGAGAAATGCATCTTTTCTAGGGAGTTTTGCAAGATTGTTGTTCTGTGCTGCACTCTATCTTTCTAACAAGTTTTAGTTTAAGATGGCACTTGATTCACATGCGTGTCAAACTTTCATCAGAAGAACGTTTCGTGCCTGCAAGGGAAACTGAGTCATGAAGTGTCATATCATGAATTGTGGCTTTTTGAGCAGAAGCATTCATTTTATACCAATGAAATAATGAACTGCTGGGGTTTCATGATTTCATGGACATACTTTACTAATAATTCAATTATCATAAAACTATAGTGTCCTCCTTCTAGGTTTTGTAATCTCAGCTGGTCCTAATTTCCAATTTACCATTTCTAAATGTAATGGTGGACAGTGCAATTCCATAGATGAGTTGTGGTCAGATTAAGAAAAGGAAAATCAAAGGTTTTATGTCGTTAACATATAAGCAACTGATCAAGAACCAATCCTTGAGCCTTATAAACGGCATGTCGCTTTAGCTCTTTGAGATTCATTGCATACTTTATTTGGAAAGGTATCAGATTAGTTTGTCCCTGGTAGCAAATGGGGTGGAAAAAGATAGCCATATATTTGAGTTTTTTCCCTCCAGTGTCCACTCAGCTCTACAGCTGTAGGAGGATAAAGGAGAGGAAAACAATTTGTAGGAAAAGACAAGGGAGAATGAGGTATAACAAGTAAAGAAAATGACCATGGCATACTGAAGAATGAAGGAAAAGAACAAGATAGGATAAATTAAGATTTTTTTTAGCTTTTATTAATGTCCAGGAATTACCAAAAATTTAGGTCAATGGGGCTCAAGAGTAAAAAATAAATCCAGTAGTGACATACTGAAGGAGTGCCAAAGCATCTCCTACGAGCTAAAAAGTTAAAAATAAAAGTAAAGAAGCTAAAAAACTGTATGAGAAAAGTAACAAAAATCGTAACACTAGATACAACATGACAAAAGGCTACAACACATCAGAAGTAGGAGCAGAATAGGAAGCCTTAATACCATCAGAAATAGAGGTTGAAGTGGGAGTAAAGGAGGAGGAAGAAAGCATTTCTGCTGAACCCATCGACTGCAGAGGTGGCAGTACACTGTCCAATGTCGTCCTTGGGGAAATGGCCAGGTCTAAGAGGGATGAACTGTGAAACCCAGGATAAAAGGTAGCATGACTGAGGAAAAGAAGGATAAAAAAAGAAATTAAAGTTAAAATCCTGAAAACCTAAAACCCAAATTTAAGAAATATTGAAGACCATCTTATTGAATTACCCTTTTTCTGGATATATGGACAGGACTTGGAAATTGCCCTTTAATTGCAGTCTCTGGAATGGAAATGTGCATGTTTCAAACATTGGCATGTGTATATATTCATAGTCAAAATGTTTCTGGTGTTTTTATGGCGAGTAAATATTTGGCTGGCTTAAGTCCATTTCTCACTGGTAGATTTTTTATTTAAAACTTTCATGAAATAAATATCCAGGAAAAACCTATTTAGCACTTCCCCTCATTTTGAGGATGGTACCAAGAGTAAACTGGGTTCTTCAGGGCTCAAGGCCTACACAGCAATATTGAATATATTCATTATGAGTTGAACATGTCACTTGTGGGAAGTGATTTTGGGTGGGGAGGATAACACTCCTCTCAACTGCCCAGGCTAGACCCAATTGACATTTGTCACAGATAGATATTGCCAGATAGCTTTTATTGTCTATCAAGATAAGTTAAACTAAATTTCATGATTCTGCTTAAATTAATCTGTCACTTAATTTCCAGTTTGGAAAAACTCAGTTAAATTTCATCAAAGCCTATTTCGAGTGAAAATAATTTCTTAGCCGGTCCTATTGAATCATTATCATTTCTCAAACAGTGCTGCCACATTTTTCAGTATGTAGAAGTTTGTTATTTTCCTTGCAGTATTTGAGGGACATCCTTTCTTGATTGCCTTCCTTGCATTGACAAGTGTTAAGCTCCGCAGGCTCGACCTTTACTTAGCCGTGCCCTTGAAGAGGGAAACTTTGAAGAATTAGCTGATCCACGGCTGGAGAACAACTTTGATGGGGGTGAAATGTTCCGGATGGTTGAAGCTGCAGCAGCATGTGTGCGCCACTCAGCTCGTAGAAGGCCAGGGATGGGGCAGGTAGGTAACTATTTTCTCAGTTCAAACTTCAATCATTATATATTTCTCATGCCCTGCGATAATGTTGGTGTGACGCTGTTTGTCTTTGTGTAGGTTGTAAGGGCATTGGAAAGTAATGCTGCCATTGCTGATTTGAACAATGGAGTCAAACCTGGTGAGAGCACAATGTATAATTCTGCACAGTACTCTCAAGATATCAGGAGATTCAGGAGGATGGCATTTGGCAGCCAAAGCAATGCAAGTGATTTCAGTGAAGTTACCAGTGAATACGATACAAATCTTTCTACATATAGCAATGAGTTTCGTAAGAGCAAGGAATCAGAAGCTAAACAAGCTAGGCAGTGGAAGTCAGAGTTGAGTGTGCCTTCTGCTTGTGGTAGCGAGTCACCAAGCAGTTGTGAATCAGAGACACGCCCAATAAACAGGTCACGTTTTTATAGGGATGAAACAAGTGAGAAAAGTTCTGGTGAGGCTTCAGTTCCAATCAATTTTAAATCTCTTACAGGACGTTAGCCACCCTCTTAGAGAAATTTCTGACCCAAATGAAAGAATGTATGAGTGGCTTCTATCAATCTTGGATCAATAGGCCCACCATCTGAATTACTCACAAGATGCTGTTAAACAATTCAATTTTCTGCAGTTGGGAAGGCGACTAAATCCAGCGAAGGAGGTTCTGAGTCTTGACAAGTTCTTGCTGCGTATGAAGGTTTGAAAATGAAAGTGTGAAGGTAATTGCTTGAATTGTAATTTTGCTGACATGTCCCAGGTACAGGTAGATTCAGCAATAACTGGATGATATGGATGTCACAGTGTACACAACAAAAAATATTGCTCGATTGTATTCTTTTTCTCTGATTTATTTCTTTTAAATAAAATTTTCCCTCTTCCATAGGATACAATATGATGTTTTAGCTGATCTTGTTATTATTCGATTGTATATGCCATACTGGCTTAGCAACAAGATTCGCTTGGCAATTTATTCTTTCGAGTATAGTCATCATCATTTTGCTGTCTTTTTCTCTTTTTCTGTGTACCTCATATTGTTGTATAAATCTTATGCTGTTCAAGAGACGAGTCTAAAATTTCTCTATATTTTTTCCTAACTCACATCCAGCAATAAACCACTGTGAGTTTAGGGTGTTCTGAAGGCTAAGCAGGGTCCTTGATTATAGCATCTGGGAATTTTGATGTAATATATTCTCTTCATGCAGACAATTCAAAAAATACAAATCATGACTTACTTTAGTTCCAGGTCAGAAGCTATGGAAGGTGTTTATATGAAGTAAATTGTAGTATCAGAGTAGACATTAATGCCTCTCAATGAAATTCAATGCCCATAGATTCCATGCTAGAATGCTTGATAGTATATAATGAGAAGATAATTTCTGTGGTGTGTTTCTCTACAGCCCATTATGGGGAGATGTTGTTATGTAAGGTAATGTAATGGAGATGTTGTCATGTAAGGTAATGTAACGTAACGTTGCATTGCCAAAAATCTGTTTTGCATGGGTACCTGTATCTGGGGGGTGGGTAGGGTACACGTGCCCATCAGGTACTTGGGTACTTGTAAGGTACGTCTCCTGTTGTACCATATCATACCCCATACTGGCTCCATGTACCTGAGACGCCATTATAAAAAAGGGGTATGTATAGGCTAAATGGTATGGCGTACCCCGTGTTTGGCTACTTCGAGGGTACGTTCGACTCAATAAAATGCACTCTGCTGGAGAAAATGTAATGACCACCAACCAAATCTGAACTAAATATTCGCTAACTGCGAATGGAATAAGGTTCAGGACTTATGTCAAACACTTTGCAACATTGTTCAAATTCCACTGAATATTGTCCAAATCTGGTAGACTGATTTTGTATTGATTTACAATGAATGATTTTGTGGTTTTGTGTTCAACACTAGTGGAACATAATTTGACTACCAAATGTGCACTTAAAAAATACACGTGTATTTAATATTGAGAAATACACTCACATCAACCCAAGAATATGTTTGCAATTTTTTACTGCCTGTAACAGCAGCACAAATAGGTGTTTAAAATGGGATTTCAAGTGTACCTTCAGATTTGAGTTTGAGTGTTTGTTACAGCTGTCTGGTACAGTGATTTATCAGATTTTATGTAACTTCCAGGCTTCCAATTGATATCTACTACGAGTCTATGATTTTTCAAACTTTATGTTTCAAATTTTCAATGCGAATGTCCATTGTTTAATATATATATATATATATATATATATATATATATATATATAGTACCCCCGACGTACCTAGTTATATATATAACTAGGTACGTTGGGGGTACTATATATATATATATCTATATCTATGTAGCATGGAAACCGTTCCCGACTTTTAGGAAACTCATTCTCGAAGTTCCAACGTTTTAGGGAACTTGAGAACTTGTAGGAAACTTTCCAAATCTAGCGGGAACCGTTCTAGATGGTTGGGAACTTACTCGGAACTTTTACCCTCTAAAATTGGGAACTTGGGAACTTTATCTTGTGTGTTTCCTTCACCGGGAGCTTCCACACATTCATGATTGCCACTTGGGTTGTCGACATTCTTATTTCTTCGTGACCAATGTTTTAAAACTCGGACTCGGACTCGGAATCGGCCGAGGGTCAACTCGGACTCGGACTCGGAATCGGCCGAGG
>LPNX010943095.1:808948-884620 GCA_001517045.1 Pseudotsuga menziesii
ACATATAGGTAATAGAAAATCGGTCTCCAACAGTCCAACTCCTCCAATCATGTTGATTGTTCTTCATTGTTGGACGCTCCTCCAAGCCTCCATGAATCCAAACAACAATAATGCCAAATGCTCACAAACATCTTACAGCAGAAGTGTGAGCCAAATAGAGGGGCAGGGGGTCATATTATGGCCTCAGGTTATGGTTAGAATAAAAAAAATCTTAAAAATAAAAAATAAACATGTTATTTTGGAGTTTGCATTCTTGTGGGTGTCTGCCACAACTGACTCGGCTGACTCGGGTTGCAACTCGGTCAACTCGGCCGACTCAGCCGACTCGGACCCAACTCGGCCGACTAAGTATAAAATCGGCCACCCGAGCCGAGTTGCAGGCCGAGTCAGCTCGGCCGGGGGTCAACTCGGCCAACTCGGCCAACTCGGACTCGGACTCGGCTGGTTTTTAAAACACTGTTCGTGACCATACATATACATGGTTGTCACATAATTTTTTCTCTAGAAAACTAAGTTGCAGTAAAAGACTATTTAGTGCTACCTTGTTAAGTTAGTGCATTGATCTTTGTCTACCGCCTGAGCTAGAGTATTCACTCGTCCCTACGTTGAATTGCAGTTACCGTTAATCAATAATAAATGTAAATCTCCACTTTAGAACTTTTAAAAATTTCCACTTTAGAAAGAGTTTACCTTATATAATCAAGGTAATCTTGAATTTATTGCCATTTCTATCTACTAAGAGGTTCTAGTTACAATCATAATATAAGGATAAGCTAAGTCATCTAGTTTGTGTTGATGTCTTTTTACTTCTCTGTGTTTCTTCTCTTCTCATTTGTTCTTAATTATTTTATTTTTATATTTTTTTATATATTTTTTTAATATATATTATTGCAATTCTCAACCTGTTGTTTCCTGCAAATTTGGAGGAAACTTCTCAACGTGTCCGATACTCGTACCCGTGTTCCCTATGTTCCCACGTTCCAGAAACTTGTGCAACATATATATATATATATATATATATAGTACCCCTGATGTACCTAGTTTCAAAAAGTTGCATCCTTGTCCCCATACCCAAGTTTCTTGGCAACTTAGCCAAAAATAAAAATAATTAAAAAAATCATGTTGGCTCATAAAATAAAAACTATGAAAAGTAATTAAAAAATCCAAGTAGTCCTATAAAATAAAAAATTTAAATTTAAACCCAGATATATCAAACAAGAGAGAGACCCAATTTCTTGAGTTTAACATTGAAAAAAAATTACACCTCAAGAAATTGGATCCCTCTTGATGCTTGATAAATCCAGGTTTAAGATAGATCTATGCTAGTTGTACAAGTTCTATTATTTTCTCCTTTATATTTTTTCTTCAACCAGTTGAACTAGACACATGGTAACCTAGGGTGGTACACTCCTGAAAGTATTGAAGTCCTGGTTCTCAGGGGTGGGCATACATAGGTGTTTGGTTGTCTATCTTGACTGAGTTTCAACAAGTGACTAGCCTTTTACACCACAAGTGCATAAGCATTCAAGCTACACCACTTATATGGAGTTCAACAGTTATAAATCGTTTTATTGTGATAAAAGTATATATAGAGGAAGAGATGTGTTGCATATTGCAATTGGTAAAGTTAATACAATAAAATGGAAAAGAGTTCAAAGACAAGGGTGGAACTTGCAAGAGATGTGACCTGCTTTGCCAATCTGTAAAAAAAAAAGAAGCTTGGATCTAATTCAATATCAGATTTTTTAAGCATCCAAAGGTTTGCATTTGGTTATTTTTTATTTCCCCATATATTTAAAAGATCCTGGATTAAGAAGAATCTAGACAAGAATTCTGAATTTGCAATTAAAAATGTACCGGCAATTCCAAAACCCCAAAACCCAGATGGAGCCTATAATTATAAAGACTATTTGTAATTGGGACAAATGGTTACACAGTGGTTTGTTGTCAAAGTAAGCTGTATGCATCTACTGTTGTTTAAATCTACAATTATCAAACATGAATGCTTAAAGGTTATGCCACCCTTTAGAAGGTTTGAATCACGCAGACTTCATGATGACGAGCCATATGTCTCACATTTGTGAGAGACTGTAATATTCAAGGCAATATATCACAGCTGGTACCTGGAATATCACATAAATCAGAAGGAAGTTAGTTATGATAGCTTCTGGTAAGTTTGTGTATGTGTTTCAATTTGCACATTGATTTTGTGTTATTGACTGGTCCAGATATCTATGAGAGAAGAGTCATGCTTGCTGTATAATTCTGGTGGTTATACCCTTCACTTCTAAAGCATAGCATTGCTAAGTTATCGAAACAGCTTATTTTAGTTTCGAGTTTAAAATCGTTGTCGCAAGATTCCAGGATGTCTGAAATGGACAAATTCCAACATAATATTTGAGCATTGAAGGAACTGCCTCAATACTTGTTACCTAACATAACAAAAACACCTTGGAAACCTGCATGAGATTTCTATCTTAGATCTCAGATAAGCGCCGAAGAAAGCTATCTGTTTGTTAAAGCAAAGAAGTGCTTACAAATCCGTGAAATTTTTGAATCAGTGTTGTTTGTGGCTTGGTTTTCATACTCAACCTGCAGCATGCGTCCTCAACACTATTCATGACCTGCACATGCTATGAAACTAATGTAAATTAAGAAAACACACAAAAGCACCGAGAGACTAGAAAATCTAGGTTGACTCATAATATAAGCTTTCACAACTAAAACTTTATGAAAATTTAGAGCACGAGGGAGAGTAATGAGTAGGTTGATGGCCCATTTTTCTGATTACCTAAGAAACAAGATCTGTTGGATAGGGTCTGTGTCTTGAATCCCCATGGACATGCAGGTCCAGGTAATTTGTTGTGCCTCATGCCAGATATGTGTCCCACACAAGTTGTACACTCAAATCCCACGTGGCTGACAGTTGTACACCAAAAAATATCAAAATTAAAAAAGTAGTGTGTAGATGTATTTGAATGTGTCAAAAATGTGTGCCAACATCTAAAAAAAAGTGTTTCAGCCTGTGCTAGATGTTGAAGATTGTGCGACTTCAGGAAATATTTTTATTGTACTTATATTGTATTATTGTTATACCTCCTTTGGGGAATGTTATTGATGTATTTGGTCATGTAAAAGTTTTGAAATAATCAATGTAAACTTTTTGTTGTAAGTTGGGTCAATAGTACTCAAAAGAGTTATTATATAAATGTTATTTTGAGTCTTTCTAGAGAAGTCAGCCTAGGAAGAAAGAGAAGTTGACCAAGTTAGGGTAAAAGGTCACTCACACGTAGAGCATAGATAGAGGAGAGACTCCTTTCATTTGGACACACAAATTTGCTCAAGCAAGTGCGCAAGAGAGAGAAGAAGAAGACGCTGCTCTTAATTTTTGTGGTAATCTTATCTTGGTTTGGCATTGTACTTGTTAACCGACTCTATACTGAAGAAGTTGCTGGATTTTCTCCTTTGTGGTTTCCCAAAGAAAAATCTGTGTTCTTTTGTTGTGTTGTGCTTGTCTTTTTTTCAATGATCCTATTGCTTATGATTATTGAGATATAATGCACATTGTTTGATAATCATATTGGAAACATTAAGATTCTAACATGGTATCAGAGCCATTTTGAAAGAAGTCATTGTGCAACTGTAACTGACGAAAGTTGGAAACTAGGGTTTCTTATTTCAAGCACTTACCTCCACAGAACAATTGAGAAAGGAGGCCCATTCAACTCATCCTAGGAGGGCACATCTTCTTGTGGAGAGAGATTCTAGTTTCGTGGATTTTCAATTTTTGCCCTAACATTGTTGCAGAGAAAACGAGGGCATAAGATATTTTGCAGTTTTGTCCACTGATATGGAAAAAGAAGATCATAACTCAACTCTCCTTGAGGAGGTGCATCTCTCTCTCCAATCATATTTCCAAGGTTCCAAAGTTGAAAAATTAGGGTTTCTTCGTCAAACCTTAGGTCATCCAGAAAGCAGGTTGCAGAAAGACCTTGAAGCAAACACTTGGTTGGAGCACTTTTATTGGTAAGCACTATTATCTCTATTTCCATTTGAGGTTCTCATTTTATCAAGATGACAAATAATACCAAGCTGGAGGATAAGCTTGAAGGAGGTGAGAACTTCCGAGCATGGAAGTATAGAGTGCTTATCATACTAGAAGAACATGATTTGGAAAACTATGTTAAACGAGAAGTTGCAGAGCCAGAGGGAGATGAAGACAAAACTAAACACACGAAGAAAATGGTCAAGGCCAAGAGGATCATTGCTGACATCATCAAGGATCACTTGATTGCACATGTATCCACCTTTAAGACTCCCAAGGAGATGTTTGATGCTTTGACCAGCTTGTGTGAAGGGAAGAACATTAATAGGAAGATGACCTTGAGAACTCAACTCAAGGGTGTGAAGATGCAGAACTCAGAAATTATACAATCCTACTTCACAAGGGTCTCCTAGATCAAGGAACATCTAGAAGCTATTAGAGACAACGTTGAAGAAGCAAAAGTGGTGTGGTGATGACCACATTGAATGGCATCCCAAGATCATGGGATTTATTCAAGGCATTTGTGGTAAATTAAAGCTTACCAAAATCAGTAGGTTATGGGAAGAATGCACACAAGAAGAAGCTCGATTGGTAGCAAGAGAAGAGAAGATGCGTGCAGATGACAATCAAACCCTAACAAATCATGCCAAGAAGGGAAAGACCAAGAAAGAAGATCACTCTCACAAGAAACCTAGAAGATTCCAAAAGGACTACTCAAATCGCGTTACACTTGTGATGAGAAATGACATCTTGCAAGAAATATCCCCAAGATGAAAGGAAAGAAGAAGATGTATCATGCTCACATTACAGATGATGATGAACCAGTCAAGAAGAGAGTTAGAGAAGATTCCTCTTGTAATGAAGAATGTCTTGATTTCAACACTCATAGGTACAGTCACTCATGGCAACAATGTTTGGCTTGTAGATAATGGTACTTCCAAGCACATGATCGGGTTCAAGCACTCTTTCACCCACATGACAGAAGAAGCCTCACCTCACCAGGTGAAACTTGGAGATGATTACCAATATCCCATAAAAGGGGTAGGAGAAGCATCCTACAAGTTAGACTCAAGAAAATCTATCAAGATGAAAGATGTTCTCTATGTACTAGAATTGAAGAAGAATCTCCTTTCCATATGAATCCTAGATGCAAAAGGATTCAAAGTTGCATTTGTTGATGGCCAAGTACTCATGTGGCCAAGATGTAAGACTTTTGATGATGCAGTAGTAATTCGAGAGTGAGAGGGGGGCTTGCACAAATTGAAAGGACAACCAGAACAAGCATTGGTTCTTGAAACAATGGAACCAAGTGAACTATGGCACAAAAGGATTGCTCATATACACTACAACGCGTTACTGATCGTAAGTAAAGTGGTGATGGGTCTGTTAGATCTCCAGACAAAACATGAAGGCGTGTGCAAAGGATGTGCACAAGGGAAGAATGTGAATAAACAATTTCCAAGCAGTGATAGCAAAGCAGGAGATCTTGGAGATTGTACACTCAGACGTATGTGGAACCATGTCATCCAACTCACTAAGCGGGTATGCATATTATGTTTATTTTATAGATGATTATTCACGTAAAACTTGGATTTACTTTTTGAAGACAAAGGATGAAGTGTTTAATAAATTCAAAGAATTTAAAGCCTTTGCAGAGAATCATATTGAAAAGAAAATAAAGACCTTGAGATCATATAATGGTGGTGAATTTACTTCATAAAGTTTCAAAACTTTATGTAAAGAATCAGGGATTAAAGGGAAATTGAGCACTCCGTACAACCCGCAACAAAATGGTGTTGTAGAAAGAAAGAACAAGATAATAATGGAAGCAGTAAAAGCCATGATCCATGATCAAGATCTTCCTATGCACTTATGGGCCAAAGAAGCAAGAACAACATCCTATTTGCAGAACGAAACACCACATTGTGTACTAGAGAACAAGACACTAGAAGAGATGTTCGCTAGAGATAAATTAGAAGTCAACCATCTCAGAATATTTGGCTGCCCAATTTACATACATATTCCCAAATAGAAGAGAACAAAGTTGGATCCTTTAGTAAAGAAAGACATCTTCATCGGATACAATGATTTATTGAAGGCTTACAAAGTCTATATACCGGGCTTCTAGAAGATAGAGACTAGCAGAGATGTTACCTTCGATGAGAATACAACCTTCAACAGATCAAGGCAGATTCACTCTGATGAAGTACATGAAGAAGAACCTGAAGCTCCCGTAGTTAGAGAAATAGTTATGGAAGAGAGGAATCCTAAAGAACATGAAGACCATGATATGATCGAGCCACAGAGACTTGTAGATCCACCCCGAGAGGTGAACACACAGAACATGAAGACCAAGCACGAGAGATCATCCAAGATAAAGAGAGGTGTGGTGCTCCAGACGAGAATTCCAGAGAAAGTAAGAGACCTCGACCATACTCCAGCTATGTAGCACTATTGTGTGACATCATTGATGCAGAACCTTCCAGCTACAAAAAAGCAACCGAGAAGAAAGAGTGGAAGGATGCCATGATCAATGAGTAACCATCGATCATGAATAATCATGCCCGTGATGTGGTTTCGAGACCTTAAGGGAAGTCAGTAGTGTCTTCCAAATGGACCTACAAGATAAAACATGTAACAGATGGCAACATTGAGAAATACAAGGCATGATTCGTGGCTTCTCCCAGAAAGAAGACAGATTACGAGGAGACATTTACTCCTGTAACTAGATACACTTCGATTAGACCTATACTAGCGATAATTGTAGTGATGAAGTGGAAGGTATATCAGATAGACGTGAAGACAACCTTCCTGAATGGTTTTGTAGAAGATGAAGTGTATGTGGAGCAAAGACTAGGATTTGAGACACATGACAGAGAGACATGTGTGCAAATTGAAACAAGCACACAGGACATGGTACGCCATAATAGATGGATTTTTGACAAGCTTGGGCTTTACCAAGAGTAAAGTGGACTCCGACCTCTACTTCAAGGTTGATGATGGAAGACCAGTGATAACACTATTGTATGTAGATGACTTGTTCGTGACAAATGACGAGAAGCTCATTGTAGAAACAAAAAAGAAGCTTTCCGCAAAGTTTGAGATGAAAGAATTGGGTATGATACATGATTTCTTAGGTCTTGAGGTGTGGCAAAATCCAGATGAGATTTTTCTTAGTAAAATAAAATGTGGTAGATTTCCTGAAGAGATTCAGGATGATGGATTGTAAGGCCATGGCCACACTGATGGCATCGAACTGAAGTTTCTATGTGATACTACTTCAGAGACAGTTGATGCCATCGTATATAGGCAGATGATTGGTTCATTGATGTACTTGACGAACATGAAGCCAGATATATGCTTTGTTGGGAACACTTTGAGTCAGTACATGGTATAGTCAAGACATGTTCACCTGATTGTTGCAAAGTATTAGAGGAAATTTGGATGAAAAAGTGGCCTCCTAAGGAAAATGATAAAAAAATGCCATGTAGGCAATTTTTTATACTAAGCTACCTTAAATATATATTTTATATTAAAATAAATTTTATGAGGACGAAGTTTGATGTAGTGTTTTCACCCAAAAATAAGGAAAACAAATTAAATACACGATTCCATCTTAAAAGTCATTTAACCCAATTTTTCATGGTGTACAATATCATTATAATATATTAATTATATTATAATATTATTATATATTAAAGATGGACGGGTATATTTGTTATTATTATATATTAATTACATATTATATATTAGTTAAAAATTATTAAAGACAACTTTTGACTGTTATTATAAAATATTAATTATAATACAATATTATTATATTTTAGTTATAATATTAATTATTAATTATTATATATTATTTGTTGCTCAGTATTACGTAAAAGATGGATGAGTATATTAGTTATGATATTAGTTAATAGTTATTGGACCCAACTTTCTCGGTTATTATAAAATATTAATTATAATATAATATTATTATATATTAGTTATAATATTAATTAGTATTGCTATATATTATATATTGGTCATGTATTACCTAAAACATGGACATGTATGAGTAATATTATTTAACCGAGTTAAAGTTATTGGACTAAGTAATATTATTTAACGAAGTTAAAGTTATTGGACCGAGTAGTATTTTTTTTCCTTGGAAAATAAGCATAATTTCATTACTTCTTTCCAGAACAAAATTACATTTTGTAGATACACGGCTTGTGTATTCAGTAGGTACCATAGAGGTCCAGAGTTAAAAAAAATGGACAAAAACCAGTTCCTGCTTCCCACATATATTAAATCCCGATATATCAAAATCATATCCCAAACTGTGAATCTTTCACAAAAATAACAACATAGAGTTCACTACTGTCCTGTCACATATACACATAGTTCCAAGCACTGTAAAAAAAAATACACCGGTAAGATGCCGCCAAAAAACAAAGATGCAAAGCCAAAAAAACAGTTCTTCATTGTTCAACCCTTTTTATGAAAGGCCAATGATAGTACTCATGTGCAACCCCATCAACCAGTTCAGAAACCTTCCATTGACCCATTGTCAAATGAAGACCCTCCTTCGAGGCCTTGTCTGCCTCATTGTTAATCTCCCTGTAGACATGTCGGCAAGAAAAGGAGTCAAAAGATCCAATGATATCTGAAATGGATTCTAAAATATTTGATAGATGCAAGTTTCTGCACATTTGGGTCCCCATTGTCCAATTTACCACATTCATATAATCACCAAAAACATTGAGTGTCAGACACCCTTTCGCTGCTGCAAAGATGAGGAGAAGTTTCAAGCTAAGGATCTCAACATAGTTATTATTGCCATCACCAAGTCCCATTGTCAAAACGAAAGTGTGGCCCTCCCTAAGGTGTAGAATTGCACCTCCCCCACAAATATTTTCTTGTGAGGATCCATCGAAAAAGCCCCATGGAACCGATTTATCAATTTCAGCCTCTAAAACTGTCCTCTGAATTTTCGCTCTAATGTGTTGAGGGAAGGCTGAGTGAATCCCACCAGCTAGGTTGGCCGTGATCGCTGGGGTACAACTCTTATCAGCAGAAATCACATTGTTCCGGGCTAACCAAATGCCCCAAATAACCAGTAAAGGGAGGGCTTTCATATTCTTAGAGGAGATATTCCTTCTCCGATTTCCCCAAGTCTGCACTACGCTTAACCCCTCCCACATGCAACGGGTACCAAAGATCTTGGAACATTCTCTCCATGCCTCTCTAATGTAACTGCAATGTAGAAAGAGATGTATCACCGATTCCCCTGCATTTTTACAAAGTGAGCACCATCCAGGTCCTTGAAAAGACCGTTTTTGCAATTTTTCTCAGCAAGGTGCCTTATTCTTAATAGCGCACCACATGAATACTCTGCATTTTGGAGGGCAGTTGATCTTCCAAAGGTATTTCCACCACCAAGCCTCAACCCTGTTCACACCATTTGCACTGAGAACGAGGTATCCTGCCTTGGGTGTGTAATTCCCAGATTGATCTCCGTCCCAAATGATAACATCATCCGATCTCGAAGCTTTATTTGAGCATGTTCCACCGCCTCAAGATATCCTCTCAATTCCCTACATTCCCTGACTGGAAGTCCCAGTTCAGTAGCCTGGATCCAAGTCTGTTCCCATCGAAATTCCTATAAAGGGGTCGAGAGTTGATAAAGGTTGTAAATGCCCTTAAGTCTCAGTGCCCTGATCGTTCCCTCCGAGAGAATGTGTTCTTGATTGTTGCCAACCCATGGGTCCTCCCCAACTCTGAGCTTCCTACCATTCCCAATCTGCCAAGCTAGTTTGGCCTCAATGATTCCAAAATATTTTACAACAACTTTCTAGATAATTGAGCCCCCAGAGTGTGATTTTCCAGAATTCCGAATCTAGTCCTCAACCGATCCAGGACCAATGCACTTTTGAATCATGATCTGGGTCCAAAGGCTCTCCGACTTTAACAATCTCCATCCCCCCTTTGCAATCAGTGATTTTGAGAATAAAAAGATGTTTTTTAGGCCCCAACCACCCATTCTTTTCAGAATGGCAATCCTCTCCCACCTAACCCAAGGCATGACCTAGGTCTCCTGTTTACCACTCCAAAGAAAATGAAAACAAATTCTGCGCGTTGCTTCCAGAATGCCTT
Organism: Pseudotsuga menziesii; assembly: GCA_001517045.1. Classification (NCBI taxonomy): domain Eukaryota; kingdom Viridiplantae; phylum Streptophyta; class Pinopsida; order Pinales; family Pinaceae; genus Pseudotsuga; species Pseudotsuga menziesii. The sequence continues at coordinate 819,132 of LPNX010943095.1, forward strand.
TAGGTATCCAAGCCAAAGACATCCAGTAGACCAGAATGGTCTCCAACACAGCTTTTACCAGCACCAATCTTCCCACACAAGATAACCATTTATGGCTCCAAATTTTTAGACGTTTTTCCAACTTTTCAATTAGCCATTTCCAATCCTGTTTTCGGTAGTCATTGGGTTTCAAATAGAAACCCAAATACTTTAACCCATCCTCAAGACTACCAGTATTGAAAGGAAAAAAGTTCAGGACCTCCTGTCGTTCCTCTACACTCAGCAGATGAGTGGTTAAAGTCGATTTCCCAAAATTAATCTCCATTCCAGTAGCTTTTGAAAAAACCTTCAAAATATCAGAAAGAGTGTTTAATTCTCTAATCGATCCCGAATAGAAAATCAGTGCATCATCAACAAACAACAAGTGAGTCAGCTGTAAATCCTGAGTGATCTGAATTCCCCTAAAAGAACCAAGTCATTTGGATTCCTTGATGGACCTGCTAAGACCTTCAACCACCAATAGGAAAAGAAGGGGGGATAAAGGGCACCCCTGATGCAATCCTCTCTCTGCATGAAAAAAGGGGGATGCAACCCCATTAATCAATACAACAAAAGAAACAGTAGTAATGCAACTTATAATCCATCTAATGAAGGCTATATCAAATCCTAAGTGAGTTAGAAGAAGCCAAATATACATCCAGCTTACCTTATCATAGGCTTTGGCCAGATCTATTTTCAGAATAGCACCCTTAAGATTTTTTGTTTTCATGCTATGTAGGCCCTCCTGAGCAGTACTAATGGCCTCATGAATTTGATGCCCCTCCAAAAAGCCAAAATGTTCCGCGGTAATGTGATCAGACGAGATCCTTTTCAGCCTTCTATCAATCACCTTAGTGACCACCTTGTAGATACAACTGCAGAGAGATATAGGTCTAAAGTCATTCAGAGAGACCTGATTATCCACCTTGGGGATCAAAGCGATAAAAGTAGAATTGAAACTGGTTGGGATTCTTCCAGAAATTCTCCAGTCCTCCACAACCTTAAGAAGGTCATCTCCCAAAATCTCAAAGAGTTCCAGTAAAAACTCGATCATCCAACCATTTGGCCCAGGACTTTTGTCCTTTTGGAAGCTCTGTAGAATCGCCTTAAGTTCACCTTCAGTAATTTCTTCCATGAGAGCCAAGTTATCTTATGCATCCACAAATGCCAGAAACACTTAAGCAGTACGGATCACTTCAGCAAATGTGGCCTGAATAGGGGCTTTGTAGAGATTCTTGAAATGTTCAACCCCCAAGGCAGCCATGCCCTCTAAGGTATCATGGACTGAGCCAAGGTCATCTTTAAGGCTCCAAACAGTATTAGCAACCTTTCTACCCCGAGCATAGGCATGAAAAAATTTAGTGTTGTCGTCCCCACATTCTAGCCAGATCGCTCTACTCTTTAATCACCAGGTTTCCTCCTCCAAAAGCAGGGTGAACCGTCTACCTTTCAAACTAACCAACATATCCTTTTCCATCTGATTCAACATCCCACCTCCATCCATATTGTAGATCCTGTCAAGCTCAATTTCAATCTACTGCAGTTCTCTGTCTACCCATTTCCTTTTGTCCACCACCCAAACTTTTATAACAACCTTCAAACGTCTAATATTTTCTGCAAACTGAAATGCCGCAGATATCCTATTTCCAAGGTCAAAAGGAATCCAATTTGAAGAAATCAAATTCACAAACCCCTCATCTCGCAGCCAGGTCTTGTTGAATTTTAGTGGACTGGAAGGTTTCACTGGGCCATTCTTGAATTCCAAAAAGATAGGGAAGTGATCAGAGCGACCACCTTTCCCCATCCATTTCCTGATAAATTGGTGATTATCCACTAATGTCTCCGAGACCAGAAATCGATCCAGTCACTTAGCAATTCTCCCCTCCCCACACCTTTTGTTCCTCCAGGTGGGAGCAAGCTTACAGGGTTCAATATCCAACCAGTTTTTCACCACCAAATTCCTGGTGAAGAAATCAGTCAAAACATTAGCATGGGCATGAGGCCCCCATACCTCAGCCTGTCCCAAAGAGAAATTCAGACCCCCCCCAATAATCATAACCTCTCCCCTCATGAGAGAGCAGTTAATTTTTTTCTTCTCAAAATGGGATCTGATTTAAGTAAGCGCCATAAATGTTGATATCATCAAAAGTACCTACCGGTTCTAGGGCTCTAAAAGTCATTCCCAAAACTGAATCCATACCCCAAACATTCAGAGCCAAGACGTTCCTGGCATTCCAGCCAATAGCCAAACCACCAGAACGTCCTTTAGCATTCAGGGTTTCAAAAAACCAACCATCAAACCAAATTTCCAACCTAACTTTAGTTTCCTCACCTGCTCCCAAAGTTTCTTGAAGCAACAAAATATCAGGGCAATCAAGCTCCATCATCCTTCGGAGCGCTGATCTTTTATGGGGACCAACAAGACCCTGACAGTTAAAGGACATGATCTTCATCTTCTACCATTCTTTTGGGCATGCGTCGCTCTAAGTGCCCTTTCAATAGATATTTGTTTACCATCTTGAACATCTTTTCTGGCTTTGGATTGAGCTTTGGCTAGATGTGAAATACGACCCCTCCCCCTAGAGGACCCAACAGTGTCTTTCCCCAAACCCCACGATTGTGTTTGGAGCATGAGCAAAGGAAATATCCCAAGTCTACGGATTCAGTAGGAGAGGGAGAAGACTCAGGCAATAGCGGTTCCAACACTGTCTCTGGAATGGGTTTCTCAACAAAAGCAGCAGAGACGGGAGTCGGAAGAACATTAGGTTGAGTAGTAAGAGACAAATTTTTGAGGCCATCCACCCAATCTAGACCCGATACATTCAAATTAGTCGTAAATAAATTGACAGACCGAGGAAGGGTAAAATAAGTGATACAAGGATATGGTGCCCCGAACAGAAAAGGATCTCCCACTTGTTGGCCAAACTCCACCAACTGGAGACCCCCAGCCGACATTCCTTCCAGTTCACTGTTAACCACGTTCTCCGTCAGTATACCCAACGGTGAAGATGGAGAGGATGGCGGATCAGTGCATTCCTCCTCACCTCCTGAAGGAGAACTCCCACTGATCTTCCAATCACCACCAGTAAAATGAGCAGCCAGAGAGCATTCCGTAGATGGGTGTCCATAATCATGGCACCTTTTGCACCTGAAGGGGACATTTTCATAGTCCAAAACCTGTCAATACGAGTACTGCCTCCAAGTCAAACGAACAACACCAGGAAGACCATTTCTGATATTAATATTAACAAGAATGTGAGCTACCCTCTTCACCTTCGTCAGCTTGTAAGATGCATCCCCTTCCATGAAGGTGCCTAGCAAATTCCCAATATGGGTAAAATGATCCTCAAACCAAAAAGGAAGGGGAAGACCCGAGAGTCTAACCCAAATCGGCACTTGATCCACCCTTTCCCTGCTTGCATCGAACATGGGATGCCAACGTTTCAAGAGAACCAACACCTGTTCAAAGGACTAGTTCCTGCTCAAAACCCAGATAAGGTGTTCCTCATTCACAAAGTTAAAGGCAAACCATCCTCTCGCTAGGCCTTCCACCTCAGGAAACTCCCCAAGCGCAGCCGCCCAACAGTCTTGAGCCCACTTATTCACCATGTGAATAGATACAATATTACCCAAAAAACGACCAACCAAGGTGATTTTGTTCATCCGTTCCATCCTATCCCAACAGATGTCCTCCCCTACTGCATATTTGATATCCGGATTGAGTTTTAGCCAATTTTTCTTTCTTTTACGGACCGACTTCTTACCTGTTCTACCAACTTCCTCACCATTGGAATCAGATTTAAAGCAACACTTCCCCAAAGGGCTCACACATCCCCTTTGCTCCTGATCACCAAGCGAGGGACCTGCAAACCCTAAGCCTTCGTCCTTCGATAAAACCCCTTCGTCACATGAACGATCCTCACCTGAATCCCGTCGGACACATGCTGCCGGCCGCTCCAGAATGTTCCTGTCTTCCGCATTCAACAATATCGGGCTCCCACCAGTCACCTCTGAAAGCTTCCCCGGTCCATCCATAGGAACATCAACACCCAAAAAGATGTTTTCATCCAACAACTGTATTGGTCGAGGAGAGGACAACAAGTAATCTGAGGGAGAAAACCCTTCACCGTTTGTCGAAGAGGGTTTTGTTGCAGAGAAACCCTCCGTCCATGACTGCCGAAAGGCAGACACCCCTTCTGACAACCCACCACATGTCGCGTTCCAGAAGACCCCCTCATCCAGGTGTTTCTCGGAATAGTCTACCAGTTCCTCCTCCACCATGGTGAAAATAGGTAAGAAAAAGATTTACCAGGAGAAAGAGAGATTTACCACCTGGTAAAAAAGTTAAACATTAACTTCGGATGTGAAAACCCGTCAACAGCCAAAAGACCTCCCCACTGTACGTCAGATTGCACCACTCCCCACGTCTGGCCTCCTGTCAACCTCCAGAGGACCTACGCAAGCAGTCCATGCCTGTCTACAGGCCGAAACCCTAGGCATAGCTGAAACCCTCCATCAACCTCCACTACCCGCTACCCTTTCGACTAAGTAATATTTTATTTTTATTATATATTATATATGGGTCACGTATTACTTAAAATCAGTTATCATATTAATTTCATTTTCAATATCTAAGATAATTTTGGGCAGCTGATAGACAAATTATATTATTAAAAAATTCCACCTATCCCCACATTATATAATAAAAAATTGTTTAAGACCTATACTCTATTTGAATTTTAAAGAAATTTCATTGGGTAATACATGATGACATGGAACTTGAATTAGTGTTGAAAGACCCATTTTAAGTTGAAATTTTCTCTAATGCATTTGTTGAGATACCTAAAGGGTACGATTGATTGTGGCCTCAGATATGCAATAGATCATAGGATTAGCATGTAGGAATACGTTGACTCAAATTGGGATGGTAGTGCCACAGATAAGAAGAGTGCTTCAGGGTGTTGCTTTAGTTTGGGGTCTGGCATGATTTCTTGGTTAAGCAAGGGGTCTGACATGATTTCTTGGTTAAGCAAGAAGCAGACGAACGTGGCACTGAGTACAGTCGAGGCAAAGTACATTACAATTTGTTCAACTAGTTGTGAGATAGTGTGGCTTAGGAAGCTACTTGCAAGATTGTTTGATCTTGAGTTAGAGGTGACTTGTGTGTTCTACGACAACCAGAGTTGTGTGAAGTTGTCTAACAACCTTGTGGTTCATGACAAGTTGAAGCACATCAATATCATGTACCACTATATTAGGGACATGGTGTAGAGAGGAGTAGTGAAGCTCCAATATATTTGGACGGACTAGTAGATAACCGATGTATTGACCAAGCCTCTGTTTAGAGTGAAGTTTGAGTACTTCAGGGACAAGCTTGGAGTTGCTCAGATCGATGTATATCGTAAGAGGGAGTGATGAGTCCATGATGCAAACTAGTGGTCTTCACATCTAGCGTGAAAAATTGATGGTACTGTGGAATGACGTATGATATTTGCATTCAACATGAAAAAGGGATGGCATTGCAAAGATGTGTACTTTACATCCAACGTGAAAATGGATGGCACTGTAAAGGTTTTCATCCAACATGAAAATGGATGGCACTGTAAAGGTTTTTATCCAACATGAAAAAGGGTTGGCACTGCAGAGATGAGATTTACATCCAACATGAAAAAGGGTTGGCACTGTAAGGTTTGAATCCAAAAGAAAAAGGGTTGGCACTGCAGAGATGAGATTTACATCCAGCATGAAAAAGGGATGGCACTGTAAAGGATTATATCTAACATGAAAAATGGATGGCATTGTAAAGGTTTGCATCCAACATGAAAAAATGTTAACGCTGGAGAGATGAGATTTGCATCCAACATGAAAACATGTTGGCACTATAAAGATACTCATCCAACATGAAAAAATGTTAACGCTGGAGAGATGAGATTTGCATCCAACATGAAAACATGTTGGCACTATAAAGATACTCATCCAACATGAAGAAGGGCCGACATTGTAGAGATGAGATTTACATCCAACATGAAAAATGACTGGCACTGTAAATGTTTGCATCCAGTATGAAAAATGACTAGCACTACGGAGATTTGCATCCAGTATGAAAAATGACTGGCACTACGGAGATATGCATCCAGTATGAAAAAGGATTGTAACTGATAAGATATGCATCTAGCATGAAAAATGGCTGACACTGCGGAGATAGGCATCCAACATGAAAAATGATTGGCACTGCGGAGATATGCCTTCAACATGCAAAAGAGCTAGCATTGCAGAGATATACGTCCAGTATGAAAAAGGACTGGCACTATAGATATACATCCAATATGAAAAAGAAATAGTACTGTAGAGATATGTGGATTCACATCCAAAATGAAAAAGCGCTAGTATTGTAGAAATTCTAGTGATGTATGGATTTGAGAGATGTCACAAGTCAACGCCCCAAGTATAGAGTTGCAGCAGCAGTGATGATGTCCAGTGATGATATCTAGCGATGATGTCCAGTGATGATATCCAATGATGATGTACAGTGATGATGATCGTGATAGAAGAATACATTCCTTGTTAAGAGGGACTGCTGAAGATTGTGTAACTTCGAAAGATATTATTGTATTATTGTTATGTATCCTTCGGGGGATGTTATCAACGTATTTGGTAATGTAAAAGTCTTGAAAGAATTAATCTAAACCTTCAGTTGTAAGTTGGGTCAATAGTACCCAAAATAATTATTATATAAATGTTATTTTGAGTCTCCCTAGAGAACTCATCCCAATAAGAAAAATAAGTCGGCCTAAGGGTTAAAGGTCACTCACACGTTGAGTATAAATAGAGAAGAGACACCTCTCATTTGGACACACAAGTTTGCTCAAGCAAGTGCGCAAGAGAGAGAAGAAGAAGTTCGTTGGAAAGAAAGAGAAGCTGCTCTTATCTTTTGGGGTCATCTTACCTTGGTTTGGCGTTGTACTTATTGACTAAATCTATACTGAAGAAGTTGTTGGGTTTTCCTCTTGTGGTTTCCCAGGGGAAAATCTTTGTGTTCTTTTGTTGTGTTGTGCTTGTCTTTCTTTCAGTGATCCCATTGCTTATGATTATTGTGATATAATGCAAATTGTTTGGTAATCATATTGAAAACATTAAAATTCTAACACTAGAGCAATGCATAGATATTGGTGTATGTGCACACCAAACTGTCTTGTATGTAAAGAAGGGAAAAGTGACTTGAGAGAAAGGACAAAGCTGTGCTATGTATTTCTTAATGATATGGGTATGGGATGTTGGAGGTTGGCCCATGACTCATCATTGGAGATTCTTCTATTTGTCATTGTCATTCTATCTATTGTATGGTAGTATGATGTTTTATTTTAATTATTTGATAACACTAAATATGAAAACTACAAAATTTTTGATAACACTAAATAACTACAAAACTTTTCACTGGAGTTGACATATCTATGTTTTGTTTTGTTTTGAAATTTTTAAATATATTGTTTTTTTAAAACCTCATGGAATCTTCCCTCTTCCTCATATATATATATAAGTGACAACGAGTGTAATAAAGCAAGACTCTCAAGCTTTGCTTTGAAATAGTTTGTTTGATAAATTGAACTAACCTACAAGGCATATATATATATCTTCAAAAAAAAACATTATAAGATTACCTCTTTTTTGTTGCACTATTAAAGGAGAAGATGTTGTCAATTGTTAGTTTCAAGAGCTATGGGTAACCTTGACGAGCTTGACCAAATTGGAATTTGTGACCTTTCCATTAACAACATGCCTTTGGAAAACAATCCAACCAATTTAATAGTATCCTTACGTTAGGGATTCCAATCTTCGACTTCACAAAACACTCCTTTGGAAAATGAAAAATCTTCATTGGAATTCACACACATGTATGTATTTACCAATCCTATGCTTCATATGTGTTAAAGACTTTAATCTTTGAGTATCCGTGTCAGATGACTTGATGGAGCACTCATTTGGAAAAGTGAAACCCTCGTTGGAACACATTTTGGTCACTTGAATCTAAATGTTCGTCACTTTAGAATAAAGGTAATTTGAATTTTTATATGGGGTTGCAATCGAAGAGAGAGATGTCGTACAAGATCTCTATATGATACATATACACTTGTTTGTTTATTAGTCCCTGCCTCGGTTAGCAAGGACTTTAGTAGTAGCTTTGCAGTTTTTTCATTAAAACGGTGAGTATATCTAGGCATTTTCATTTCTTGTAAGCTAACTTTTATCTCGATTTTAGAGAGCATACTTTATTTCACCCAATCTTATTTATGAAACCGTTCCATACTCTAATCAAAATATCAAAATATTTGAGGCCTTATTTGGCCTCAAATTGAGGCAAGCTGTGAAATAGCCTTAGAGATTTTCCACTCCATTTACAAATCGATAATGAAAAGATGATAAGATTGAGTAATGCTAGCCTTACTCTAGCATTAGTCTTAAACATTTAATGTCAAATGTAATATGAGAGAACCCCCACAACATTGGGGCATTACTTAAATGCAATGGTGCTACCTGGCAAAGTTGCATGTCACAATGGCATGTCACTTCTTGATGATACCACCTCGCTAATGCTTGCCACCGCCTACCTTTCACAAGATGGATTTCCCTTCACAAGATGGATTTCCCTTCATAACAAGATGGATTTCCCTTCATAAGATGCCTATCAGATGCAGATATGCGATTGCTATGCTACTTGTGCTCCTGGATCCAACTTGATCTACCAGATGTAGATATGCTTCACGGACGTTCGAAACAATTTCTATCTGCTTTAGACGCAGAACAATTTCAATTTGCTTTTATAGATGCGGTTGAAACAATTGAACCAAATTCCAAGTCGAACAACAATGACAAAACGATTACATGTGTATCATCTTTGTCACACCTTATAACCATCATCTCTATCACACCTTGGCGGGGACTTGCTGCACTGCAGCCTTCCTTGTTATAAATGATTTTGCACCCTTTATAACCGACTTGCTATATCATCCCAAAATCATGTTGGGAGATGTCCAACTACGCCTATCTATTGATCAGGGTGCAATAGAAAGAGTAAATGGATAGGATTGCCATCATTGCTTTAACAAGGAAACATGCTTTTTTAAATAGAAAATAAAATAAAAAAGCTCGTTCTATTTAATAAATTCTCCTTAAGTGTGATTCTTCTTATGTGCTCCCAATGGTAATTAACAACACTCCCAAATTTGCAAAAAAATTGCTCTCATGTTAAAGTTTAAGGTTGGATTAGGATTTGACGTTAATATATATATATACCTTAAAGCATAAACAATATTAAAATAAGGTTAAATTCAGAATAGTATTGCTGCAATAAATTCAAACATAATTTTCATCTCTTTCACTTTTAATATTCCACTGGTCATCGCGTTAAAGTTCATCACTGAGATGATTTACCAAATGCCATGTACAATTACAATATTATAACTGCTGAAACAAAACAATAACAATGTACATGAAATAATAGCAGTACTAAACAAAGTACTAAACAAAGAAGAGTAACAATACTAATCTAGAATTTTTTTGGATCAACCTTGTACTCAGATACTTTTAGGTTTTGATCTTGTCCCTTCGCTTGATTTCAGATACTTTTAGGTTTTGATCTTGTCACTAAAGGGACAAGTCACCTAGATAAACAAATGACGTACGTTGAGAGAGAGCTTAAGAGGGTTATAGTAGTAAAAATACAGACCTCATATTCTTAATCAACATGAAGAGAAACTTCAATCTTTTTGTCTAGACTTCAATACCACTTCTTAAGAAGGAAAAAGCACATTCAAAAGACACAACCTAGCCAAGTCATTGCTCAACCAAGAAATAGTTATGCCAATAGTGAAAACAAAGTCATGCTAGCAGAGAAAACACAGTCACAACAACAAGGAAAACACAGTCTCAACAACAAAGAAAACACAGTAAGGACAACAATAGATAAAACACAACCATGACAACAACAGAGAAAACTGTCACGACTAAGAGAAAACACAGTCACGACCCAGCATAGAAAACAATCACGACCAAGCCAACAGAGAGTCCAAGTACCCTAGGTGCCAAGCAAATAGCAACGAGCTTTAAAGACAGACAAATAATCAGATCCAAAACAAGATACACTCACATTAGGGAAAATTTGATGTAAAAAATAGGCCTCAAAACATAAAATGTGTTATCAAAATCAATTTTATAAGAACCAATTAAATTTTAGAGAATGACATCATCCCTTGTGGTTGAGGCGACATTGAGTTATAGTTACTTACTTTTAAATATAATAAATATATACATCTTTAAATACTTTTACTATAAAATATATTTACCTTAAAATATAAAAATATATTATTATTCAAAAATCAAACATCAAATCAAAAATAAATTATAATTTATGTACTTTTTGATAAGATAAAATCAACTATATTATATTTAAAAATTTTAAGTTAATGTATGACCCATCCATCCATAAGCACAAACCCTAATTTTTGAATATAATTAAAATGTAAGTGTGATAATATTAATATCTTACCTATAATATAGGTGGAGGCCCATATTTTCTAATATAATATCTTAAGTGTGGGAACTTCCATACCTTAAATATAATATACGTAAGGTGACTTGATTATAAAGTGGTATTATAAATATAATATATTATATTTATTATAATAATTAATATAATATAATATATATTATATGTGATGTAATTTTTTTTTATTAATATAGATTTAAATTATAAATACATATTATTAATGTGAATTATTTATTATAAATATGATTTAGAATTTATTCAGAGAAAGTTTAATTTAAGTTTATAATTGATCATTATAATATTTTATTTTATTTTATAAGTATTCTATTTTTATGCAATTATGTATTTAAAAGTATTCATGTTTCTAGTAATATTGAGGAGGGTGTTTTCATTTATTTATTTTATTTGTACACATATTTTCACAACCATAGTTATATGAATTGTAATGCAAAATGTGAGTTGTAAATAAATCTTCTTTACAAAATGACAAACTCACAATATTTTATTATATCTTTTATGAGGCTCATTTTAGACCTCAAAATCCCCCTAATCAGAATGAATTTGAGCACTTAATTTATAATCTTGATAGGCCTTCTAGAAAGGTCATTTAGGAAACATCTAAGTCTTATGATCGTTACCAATAAAAGCATAAAATAAAATTAGGTTGACTTAGAATAGGGTACCAAAGGTCCAAAAATAAAAACCATAAAATTAAGTTGACTTAGGATAGGGTACCAATGGTCCAAAAATAAAAACCCTAAAATAAGTTGCCTTAGGATAGGGTACCAAAAGTCTAGTGGTTTTACAAAATAAAAACCATGAAGTTAAGTTGACTTAGGATAGGGTACCAATGGTCCAAAAATAAAAACCATAAAATAAAAGTCATCATACCAAAGTACACACAATAGAGGCACTAGGGCCAAGTAAAAAGATAAAGGACATTAAGTCAACCAAAGGGGGTCACAATAAGAAGATAAGGAAACCCTCATACCCATAAGACCAAGGTGTACCATAAATATGGATAACCAACCCCTTTTACCCATGGCACCAACAAGACCAAGGACTTTAATCTTTTCTCTCTATCTCAAGGTACATTGTTTCATATATTTAATCATCACTATATAAGGAGAAGATCCAAACTCGATAATGTGATCCTTTGATCCTCAATAGTACTCCTAAGGGTTAGGTGCTAGTGACATCATCAAGAGGTGGCTAGTCCCTTGATAAAAAACCTAACAATAATCTATTAAGATAGAGGGCATCGCACATCATCATCTTGGTCAACTTGACCAAGATTCACTTGGTTAACTGACTGAGAATGCTCCTGCAGGATCTAGTTGGACATCGTGTCCAAGAAACTGTCTGGTCCCAGACCAAAATACCCTAGAGACATATAGGGGCCCTAACCATATGTTAGGGAATTTTCCATGGCATCAACCTGCTTGGTCCCAATCCAAGAACCCGAGGAGACTACTGGGGGCCCTAGGGTACCTTCTAGGGTCTTACTCTTCCCTAGTTAACTGACTAGGGTACCATCCTCTCTGATAATGGGTCTCGTAGCTGCACTAACCTTAACAATCCCTCTCAGCAAGAGGGGAATTCTCAACACATCGACAACATACTGCACCTTGACATGGTGATAACTCATCTCGATGTGTTCCAACCTGTCATCAAATACACCATTTTCTGAGAGCTTCAAACAACTCTTCATCTCAACATGAAGCACGATATCATAGATCCACTTGGAAGTTATAGTCGACTTCCTCTGATAGCTGAGAATCACTTTCCACATATCATCTTTCCAAACCTTTTGTTTGGATGACTCCCCATAACGAGAGTAGACTAAATCAGTGGCATGGCTCTCTATTGGCTTTCTTCTCCCATGTGACCTAGGTTCAACCCTCAGTTTTTGGTCAGCTCAACAAATCCCAAGATATCGGATCGACAGAGCAGAGCCCAACCAACAACACCTACAACACAGATGTCGTCTGACTCGAGATATCTCAGTTCTATGGGTAACTAGCAGAACCACATTTCCACAGTTTATGTGAGAGGGTGTTTTAAGTCCTTGGATCTGCGCTAAGGTTTCCAACGACGACGGGGAAGTTGGGTTGGTGGTTTGCACGTTCTCTGTCAATATATGATATGATGTGCCCTTCTTTATGTAATCTTACGCAAATGCGCAGTGAACATACATCACAAACATATTCATTACTTGAAATACAACATTCATACAGTTATCCCTTTACAACACAATGACCAATCAATCATTAAACACAGTAAGTATGCACTTGTCTAAGCTACCCAACATTCACACATATACACAACATGTAACGTGGAAACCCATATGGGAAAAAACCACAAGGTGCTCTTCATCTGGCAATGGCATGAAGAAATAGATGCACCTTTTGTATGTACATAAAGCCACATACTATGTTCAAGATCTTCTCTTCTCTCTCTCTAGACTTCTCCTCCCTCTCATGCTCTGTGTTTTTCTCTATCTTTATCACTCTACTCTACTCCTACTCAGTGATCCACACACAACTTGGATCGACTCAACCTTCTCTATTTGTCTGCGCAATCAGCGGCATAACCACTGCTCTAATGCACACAACGAGCCAAAGTCGGTGATCAAAACTATCTACCTCTAGTCTAGCTCCAATGCCTCTCCTAGAGTCTAGATGCTTACTCAAAACTGTTGTATCAACTAATCGGCTCAAGATCGTCTAAATAAGAACTAGTTAACGGGATAACTAGTTGACCGACTGACCCATTTACAGCTTGGGTATCTCCTTTTAGACCTTTATTACATACTCAATATATTCCCATACATGCTTGTTACAAACTCAATACTGAATCGATACTGACTCTAACAAACTCAGCTTCAATTGCTATCCCAGTCGACTTACTATCTTCAGTCCATAGGCTGTCTTTCCTATTCTAGCAATATATGACAAAAAGGTGCTATCGACCTGACTTACAAAAATGCCTTTACGTGTGTGGTTTCCACCAGCTCCAGCCGGGCTTGTGCCCACGATCGCTAAGGGAAACTTCTTTCTCAGCATCATGTCTTACTGTCACTTTCTGGCCGTTACCTTATCTGCATGCCTGCTTCTGCGAATATTCTGCCATGTCATCACATCTCTTTCTCTGTGCTTCCTTCGTAGCTTACAAAATTGACACAACTTCCTCGTCCCACACCTTCTCTTTACCTTTCTCCTTATCTTCCCTCTTCTATCGCAACATCTTTCTCTTCTTCTTTGATGTTGTTTCCTATGTCGCAGGTCCTTCCTCTTCTTCCTTATACTCTTCTTTCCTTACTTAGGCAGAATTCTATATGAATTTTGCCTTTCTATCTCGGGCCCAACACTCTCTTTGGAGCAATATTGAAGCTTTTCAATATGCTTCTCAATGAGATCAAATGAAGGATTCTTTGTCTTCTCCCTCTGCTTTTCTAAATGACAAGTATTATATACTTCCATCTCCGAGTCATTGGAGGACTGATGGAAGATCAAATCTATACTTTCCTTTTCCCAACAAACCCACTCTGTTGGGGACTGAAGAGCACAATTGGCTCCCTCTTGATCTCTAAATATTGACCGGGGTATATACATTTAACAACATGTCCTGATACCCTATAGAGGTCACCTTCACAGACTCCAATCACAATGATTGAGCTTATACTTCCACCTTTAGGGCCATATTAAATCCTTTCCTTTTGAAAAGGTTACAAATAACCCCTTGTCTTCTAAAACTGTCACTGAAATAACATTCTTCTTTAGACTAGGGACATAAAATTTCCCCAATATTAATTAACGTACCTAAATCAAGTTGTAAGGCAATTGAATAAATTCCTTTAATTTCATAGGTACTTCTATTTCCAAGTTCCACTTTCTTATGGAACTTCTTGGCCTAAAAAACTGCAAGGGCCTTGTTGATTCCAGTCATATGTCTGGTGGCTCCACTATCTATCCACCTGGAATTTGATAGGTTGGGGATGGTACTTGTGAGTACTGAAGCCAAAACATATTAATTTTCTTGATCTGCGTCCATGGTGTCACCCCTTGATTTCTTTCGATGAGGTTGTTCTTTTTCTGTAACAATTGAGGGACGTTGTTTCTTCCTATGCCAATTCTTGTTAAGTGGTTTCTTACAATCCCTTGCATAATGACCAATCTTACCACAATTATAAAACCTAACCTATATTTATGAAAGTAATTGTTAGGATTAATTAATCCACCTTTGTCCAATATATTATATTTGGTCATTTTTCCTAACTTAGGAAGTTATTATGACTGTACTAGAGTATGGGAGACACACCTTGAGGTTATCTGCCACTTATTGTATCTTCATGCATGAGTTTATATGCCTCTGGGACCAATCCCTACATTATAGGATCACACTCTTAGTGTCACCAATAGTCACCATTAGTTTGTTGTGGGTAGCAGTATATTGATGTTCCATAGTTTACAAAGTGTGCATCTAGAGTGTAAACAAGTTTATTTGAATATCGAACCAAAAATCACTAACCATTCCAACTAGTGTTTCTTTGTTTGTATGTAGGGAAAAGGAAGGGTTGCTAAGGAGAGATGGAGGTATGCAATTTTATTGCAGACACAGTACAAGGTTGGTTGCCAATAAAAGGGTAGTCCTTGTGGTTGAAAAGAGCCCGGGAAAGGTTCTATACGAGTGAATAAAGGTCTGTACTAAGCATAAAGGAAGGACCGTGAGTGTACAAGTGAAGGTAAAGGCAAAGTCGAGGTTGCTAGGAAGAGGAGAGAGGAGACCCATAAGGGATAAAAAGAGAGGGAGGAGGAAGGCATGGGGAGTTTAGGCCTTAGGATATGATAAAATAAGGGAGAATAAAAGAGAAGAAGGGGAAGCCGAGAGTTAGAGAAACTGTTTGGAGTAGGTCACGAGGTAGAGAGGGGGAAGAAAAAGGAAGGTCACGGGTTGTTGCATCCCTAACAACATACCCGAAGTTTAGAGGAGCTTAGCCGAGGGATAAGTGAAGGAAATCACAAGTGAATGAGCCCTAGAGAAGGCATGTTGAGGCCTAAAAAGGACTTAAGATATGATTTCGAGCCTTAGGAAGGAGAGGCCGAGCCTTAGGAGAGAGAGTGAGGGTTTTGGGATGGTATATCTAGGACTATTTTATGCTTAGGCTAGGGTGTTATCACACTTTTTAGGGTTTTTAGAATATATTGAAGATATATACTAACTTAAAACTAACCCTAAACCTAGAATTTGGGGAAGAAAGAGAGGTTGGGACAAAGAGAACAAAATCGTAGCAAAACCCTAACCTATCTTAGGGAATCTAGGAGTGATTAACATGTCTCTAGAGAAGACTAACCTAGATTTACATCTGACCCTAAAGTCCTAAATTTATTAACCCTAGAAGGACGTTCTTCTACCACCTAGGTGACTAAAAGTTAAGGAATACCTAGCCAGTACAAAATGCAACCTAATGGATACAATTCCATCCATAAGCATACATCATTCGTCAACATTTAACAAAAATAAATCAAGACAAGTCATAGATACCTCATTATGCATGCGTTTCACCAACAAATCACAGTATCACCTTTGCAAGAGTATTAAACCAAAGAAACTTCAAGAATTTACAGTCAAACCCAGAAAAAGTCTTCCTTAATAGGAGGCGCCTCACTTCAAATATCCCTAGTAGGGTGGAATAGATACATATTATTTTATCCCAATTGTCTTATGTTAAAATGAAGTGAGGAGAGGATTATAAATAGCCTCTCACACTCACTTTACAAGAATATCCAGGACGACATGCCTTAAAATGTCAATTAGAAATTATAAAATGCCAACTTAAAATTATAACATAAAATGATATAAAAAATATCCTAATGTAGGCTTAAGGTAGGCTACCTGGGGTATTTTTATGCTAGGTGCCAAAAACTGTTAAAATGAGCGAATCATTCTGAACAAAAGGTTGGAGTGAGTTGGATGAAGGGAATTATACCCGATCTAACCTTGAGATTATTATAAAATCCCTAAACTCCCTCCTAAAACCAGCAAGAAGGCCTAGCGTGGAAGATAACTTCCTCTTACGAAAGAGACCAGGGAGAGAATGCATCAATGTGCAGAAGGGCCATGAGGTTGTCCTAAGTGGCTGTGAAGGAAGACAATGTGTCTTAGTTGAAGAAAAGGAAACCAGAGCAAGCAAACAAGGTATGGGGTCATGTAACCTAGTGATCAACCCTTAGGATCCCCAGACACCAATGTGTAGTTTAAAACCCCCAAAAAAGGGCAGTCAACAGTGCCATTAAGCCATAGTACTCATAAAGGAATGACCAAAGGTCCCAACTATTCCCAACATTGCTCAGTAACACCCCTCCTGGTAAGAAACATGGCTCCCTCTCCCTGGAGAACATTTGAACGTGCATTAGGTAGAGATGCGGCGTAATACTGGATCCTACTACGGGACTAGTACTCTTCCTAGGAGTGCTCGAGAACCTGTGAATCTTTTGGTACCTATATCCATACACACACATCAAATATACAAAGGGATTAAAAGAATCTTGAGGTAGACACTTTTGTCTTGCCTTTTTCGTAAAATAAAGGAAAGAAACAAATATTGAGTAAATCATGAAGTAACATCAAATGCAATGCAAAGGAATAGTAATATTCCTAGCTAAAAATGAAGCTAACCCTACCTACCTAAACATGGTAATCAAAATAGGTTAGGTGAAATAATACCACCAATGTAACCATCTGAGTAAGCAATTTATACCTAATATCTTACCTTTGTCTCTAAATGTAATCCATGATAATACCACATTAATGATATGTTGAATACGTACCAAGATCTTTATCTAGATGAGGAAAGGAAACCAGAACTTCCTAAGAACCTAGAAGACTTGAAATTGGTGCCATGAAGAGGCATTGCTTTGACAAGATTTGCTGATCCATGATTCTATTGGAATTATGTATGCGACACCTCCATCATAAATTGGCATCAAGATTTTTTTTTCCTAAAACTGGTCATCAGATTCTAAGCTTCAAAGGCTATTTGTAGAGTCGGACCTTTGAAATATTCATATGTGAGTTGCAACCTGTCCCTGCATTTACTTAATAATTTCTTTGGATATACACGTACATTGATTATCTTTGTATTGATCATGTTAATATCCAAATAATCCTTGAAATTTTTAAATTGTCATCTAGATAATTCATACCTTCACGCTTCAAACAAAAAGAAAAAGAATAAATACTTTGAAACGGAGGAACGAAAATCATAGATACCCACACACTTGTTTTGATCTTGTTGAAATGCATCATTAAGAACTTAACGATATAGGATAGAGCGGGATGAACAAATTTTTCACCACTTCTTGAGGAACACAACTGGGAATGGTAACTTGGGCTCATCATAAACTGAATATTTGCAAGAAAAATCCCTATATAAATTACTTCCCTGATGTGGGACAAGTATGACTGAGAAACCATGGAGGTATCACTAGAGATATGGGGTCCCAAATTTTCAAAATATTCGTCATAGTGAATCATCTGCATATGGAAATCATCTATAACGGAAAGAAGACCACATCTTGAGGTGCTTCATCATCAAATGTAAGAGAAAACAAAATTAATCCATTCTTCATCACCAACATCTGGAGGAGATGGAACAATCTCATCTTGTTCAACAGAGCTTTTGCAGATTATGTGTTCGATATCACTTACTGAGGTCATTATGACTTCTTCGTCCCCAACAAGGTCAAATTCTATCTCAAGCTTATCCATGTTAGCTTCATCGACTTCTTCTTCATCACTACAAAGTATGGAAATAATACTACCAAGTATCGTAGAATCATAGAGAGGTGGACCCATGAACATCCAATAATCATTGTCCCCGATAATTATGTCATTATGTCCCAAGAAATCTAATATGTCATAAGGAATTTCTATGTGATGGCAAGAAGAACCCACCCCTTCTTTCTATTCTTCCACCTCTTCAACTAGGACTTATGGATCTTCATACTTAGGACCATAATCATACTCATCTACATGGGGAACTTTGTCTTCAAACATTGTGCTTAAGATATCGTCAGTTAGATCATGAACAATCATACTCATCTACATGGGGAACTTTGTCTTCAAACATTGTGCTTAAGATATCGTCAGTTAGATCATGAACAATGGCTGCTTCAACTTGATTTTTCGCTTTGGATTTCTTTACGGAACAAGTTCTTTGCATGCTCAACATGAGGCATCCATTTGTCATGTCGATTTGGATCCCAGTGGCTACATAACGTTTCCATCAATTCTGCAAAGGATGATATCATTAATTTGTCTAGGCCCACAAACCAAGCAAGAGCCTTTCCTCCCAAGTGAAGAACGAATCACCTCATGTAAATGTATTTTTCTTCTTTAATACCATATTTTGAAGACAAATTCATAAACCATTCCACACTATGTGTGACATTATCATGGTAAACATTGAATGCATTCCATAATATCTTTGGTAACTCATATGAGCATCCTCGAAATTTTGACAAATCAAGAGGAGTGAAACCTATTTCCATTTCGGCATCTGTCGGATTATCAAGGTATTTTAAATTCAAATGGAACATCCTCTTCGATTCCTTCCCTAGAACCATCTTGTGTTTGACTATTTCCCAATGTGTTTTCCCTCATATGGTCGATCAAGACCTTTCTTTCACGTTCTTCAATAACATAATCACAATCCATATTGAATGAACGATCAACTGGCTGAGTGAGGAAATTTTTTTACGAGGAAATCCTTCATACCAATTCCCGACGATCAACTTTCCCTATAAGTGGAGAGATAGAGGGAAGAACTTCATTATGACGTATTCATGTACAATATTTCTTGCTTGGATAAATTGCATGAATTCCCAAACATGTGTAGCTGCATGATACTTATACTGCTAAAGTAATGGAAAAAGTGATTTCCCATCAACTCCAATGACATACCGGTGGGTATGTCCTAGAATGTACGAAAAATCCAATATATCCATCCATAATTCATAATTGGATGCCATATCATCATGCTTCCTTGTCTTTATAGAGAACTTCTTTTATTTTTTCTTCAGTTGGAGTTGCTAGGAGAGGCATGCCTAGTTAGCTAAACAAATCTCACCAAAGTACTTAAAGAACAAGGACGTACCTGAGATAATGGTAATTGAGTTCTTGGTGGAATTTCCTGATAAACTTCTGAAGTTAGTCCTTACAAAATTATAAATATATTGAATACAAGGACGTACATTCAGATTTAACAAAATGTTGTTCTTGATTGAATGAATCACCTCAACAAATTTGAGGTCCTCGTGAATGACGCCAAAATCTTACTGGATGAGATGGAAGTCATTAGAGGAAATTTGAGGTCTAAAATGGGCCTCCTAAGGAAAATAATAAACTAATAGTTAAAATAATAAAATGATATTTATTAATTTTGGAGGAAGAAAGAAAAAAACTACTTTTCTGTTCGTATTTTCGACACATCTCCTTGTGTTTTTACTCAAACTTCGAGCGGGAGAGATCGTTGGATGCAGAATTTAATTCTGCATCCAACAAGTACCCACACTGCATACTTTTGCTGAACCCCGCTACCAAAAAAACAAGAAATATATTAAAAACCCCGCATCCAACGAGTACCCACACTGCATACTTTTCACGGATTCCGCTACCCCAAAAATTAGAAATACCTGAAAAAAATGTGATGATGAAATAGCGGGGTCCGTCAAAAGTATGCAGTGTGGGTACTCGTTGGATGCGAAATTAAATTCCGCATCCAACGAGCTTTCTCGTTCGAAATTTGAGTAAAAACACAGGGAGATATGTCAAAAATATGAACAAAAAAGTAGTTTTTTATGACAAATATGTCAATTCAACCATTATGGTTTACTCATTTTATTGAAATTCTATTGGTTCTTGAATTCCAACTCACAAGAAATTTTTGTTGGCATGTTTTCTTAGAAGACCCATTTTAGACCCCAAATTTCCTCTAATGTGAAAACATCGGTAACCACAAGTGGAGAAAGTGACAATTGTCACCTTATTGAATTATCCTAACTTATTTGGAATTCGAAACCTCCTAGGGGAGAGCGCCAACGAAAACTCTACAAAATACACTTAGACAAAATATATCTTGCACATGTGTATAGTTAGTGATCAGTGCCTAATGGAGTCAATTTAGGAGTGAAGAGGATATACTCTATGCGCATGAATATGAATCGTGTAGGTGTAGTTAGTGTATCCACCTTAGTAGTGCATGCATTAGGATAATCAAATAACCAATTTCAGTCTAAGTTCATGTAAACATTATTAACAAGTATGAGGTGTCACTCATCCAAATTTTATATGCAAGTCTCTTATGCAACAACAATCATAACAACAACATGTGCATAGATACATCAGTATATGTTATCCAAAGTACACCAATATTATATGATATATCAGTCCTTAAGGAATTCATAATCATACATTATTTGGTCAAATATCCATTCCAGACTTTGTGTAAGCAACATTATGCATAACCAATCAACCAGTTTAGATCTGAAATGACTCTACTAGCAACAATATATTGATGTTTCNACACAATACAATGGTGGGATGCCACTAAAAGGGAATCCCTTGTGGTTGAAAAGAGCCCAAGAAAGGTTCTATATGAGTGAATAAAGGTCTGTACCAAGAATAAAGGAAGGATCATGGGTGGACAAGTGAAGGTAAAGGCAAAGTCGAGGTTTCTAGGAAGGGGAGAGAGGAGACCTGTGAGGGAGGAAAAGAGAGGAAGGAGGAAGGTGTGGGGAGTTTAGGCCTTAGGATATGATGAACTAAGGGAGAAGAAAAGTGAAGAAGGGGAAGCCGAGAGTTGGAGTAGTTGTTTGGAGTAGGACGCGAGGTAGAGAGGGGGAAGGAAAATGAGGGTCGAGGGTTGTTACAACCCTAGCAGCAGACCCAAAGGTTGTAGGAGGTTGAACGAGGGATATGAGAGGGAATCCAAAAGTGGCCAAGCCTTAGATATGGAAGATAGAGGCTTCAAAATGCCTTAAGATTTGATTTTGAGCCTTAGGAAGGAGAGGTCAAGCACTAGGAGAGAGAGCGAGGGTTTTGGGAGGGTAGATCTCGGGCTGTTCTAGGCTTAGGTTAGGGTTTTATCATTAATTTTAGGGTTTTTAGAATATATGGCAGACCTATACTAACCTAAAAATAACCCTAAACCTAGGTTTTGGGGAATAAAGAGAGGTTGGGACAAAGAGAACAAAACCCTGGCAAAACCCTAACCTAAACCTATGACATCTATGATCGATTAACCTGTCTCTAGAGAAGACTAACCTAGGTTTACGACTGAGCCTAAAGTCCTAAAGTTATTAACCCTAGAATGACTCCTATAAGGACGTTCTTCTACCACCTAGATGACTAAAAGTTAATGAAGACCTAGCCAAGAAAGAATGCAACCTAATGGATACTATTCCATCTGTAAACATACATCATTCGTCAACATTTAACAAAGATAAATCAAGACAAGTCATAGATACCTCCTTGTGCACTTGTTTTAGCAACAAATCACAACATCACCTTTGCAAGAGTATTAAACCAAAGAAACTTCAAGAATTTACAATCAAGCCCAGAAAAAATTATTCCTTAAGAGGAGGTGCCTCACTCCAAAGATCCCTAGTAGGGTAGAATAGATGCATAGTGCTTTATCCCAATTGTATTATGTTAAAAGGAAGTGAGGAGAGGCGTATAAATAGCCTCTCACACTCACTTTACAACAATATCTAGGACGACATGCCTTAAAATGTCAATTAGAAGTTATAAAATGTCAACTTAAAATTATAACATAAAATAATATAAAAAATAGCCTAATGTAGGTTTAAGGTAGGCTACATGGAGTATTTCCCCCCTAGGCGCCAAAAAATGTTAAAATGAGTGAATCACTCTGAATGAAAGGATGGAGTGAAATGGACAAAGAGAGTTATACCCCATCTAACCCTGAGAATGATGTAATATCCCTCAATGCCCTCAAAGTAGCAAGAGGGCCTGGCGTGGAAGATAACTTCCTCTGAGGAAAGAGACTAGGGAGAGAAGGCACCAATCTACAAAAGGGACATGAGGGTATCCTAAGCGGTTGTGAAGGGAGACAAATGTCTTATAGCTTAAGGAAATGCCACCATAGAGAGCGAACAAGGTATGGGGTCATGTGACATAGTGATCAACCCTAATTGGGAGAAAGAAAATTGGAACAATTTCAATGTTATGTTTCCCTTGTGGTTTGAATTTTGTACTTTGGTGGGGTGTTTTAGAATAATCCCACTTGTTATGCAAGCTTTAAATGGTAAACATATCCCATATGATTTAAATGATGATGATGATGAACTAGATGACAATGACAGTGATGATGTTTTTAAAGAAGGCGATGATGGAAATGATGATGATGATGATCATCATCATTGTCATCTTTGTCATTGTCATCATGATTATCACAATAGTCATCATCATCAGCATAATCATCATCCATGTAATCATCATCACCATTCTCCTTGACATCATCATCATGATTATTGACATTTTCATCAGTTATTCATCATTACCTTTGGCATAAGAAAATAACATCTACCCAAAATATGTGATTAGTGGAAAAGGGTCATGGAGGACACACACGATTTATGCATAACAAATAACAACTTATTTTTTAAGATGATCAACATCATCATTCTGATTGTACTCATCATCATTGTCATTGTCATCATCACCATCATCACCATTCATTTCATTGCCATCATAATCATCGGCAATGTCGTCATTGCCATTATCCTCCTCCTCCTCCTCATCATAATCGTCGTCATCATCATCATTGTCGTCAATCTCCTCATTATCAACAACATTATCATCATCATCATAACCATCCTCAATAGCATAATCATTATCCTCATTTTCATCTTCAACATCTAGGTGTAAAACTGGATGCAAAAGTGGATAAAAACATGGATGCAAAAAAGGATGCAACAAAAGTAGGCACAAAAGTGGGCGCATAATGGGGTGCACCAAAAAAGGATGAAAAAGGTGATGCAAAAGTGGATGCAAAAAATGATGCAACCATGGAAACAAAACATGATGAAAAAAGTGGCACAAAAGTGGATACAACCATGGATGTAAAATTGGATACAAAATTGGATGCGAAAGTGGATGCAACAAAAGTAGATGCAAAAGTAGATGCAAAAGTAGTCGTAACACCCAACGCAAAACCTGATGCAAAACCCGATGCAAAAAGGGATGCAATAACTTATGTAAAATTGGATGCAAAAAAAGATGCAAACTTGGATGCAAAATTTGAAGCAAAAGTGGGTGTAAAAGTAAGTGCAAAAATGGGTGTGAATTGGGACACGAAAAAAGTGGATGCAAACATGGATGCAATAGTAGATGCAAAAAAAGACGTAAACATGGATGCAAAATGGGATGCAAAAAGGGATGAAAATGTGGGTGCAAAAGTGGATGAAAAAGTGGATGCAAAAATGGCTGAAACAAAACGAGATGCAAAACTAGACTCAAAATAGGATGTAAACTTTGATGCAAAACTTGGTGCATGAAGGGATGCAAAAGAAGAAGTAGAAGTGGATGTAAAAAAGGATGCAAAAGTGGATGAAAACAAGGGCGTAAAATTTGAGGCAAACATTGGCGTAAAAGGGGGCGCAACAAGAGTAGATGTACAAACTAGGCACAAAATTAGGTGCAAAACTAGTCTCAAAACCTATCGCAAAACCTGATGCAAAACCTGGCGCATAACTAGGTGCAAAACCCGGTGCAAATTACGCCGCAATTTGTGCCAGATTTAGAAAAAGGACGCAAAAAACACCTAAAATAGCACCAACCCGTGAAATTGCGCCATTTTGTCCATAAAATGAAGAAAAATACACTGAAAGATGGTCTAGACGCAAAAAAGGATGCAAAAAGAGATTTTAAATCCAGTTTTTGTTGTAGTGTTAGGATCCCCAGACACCAACCCTGGGGTTAAAAATCCCAAGAAAGGGCAGTAAGTAGTGCCATTAAGCCATAGCACTCCTAAAGGAAGGACCAAAGGGCCCAACTATGACCACCATTTCTCAATAACAACCCTCTTGGTAAAAAAATGGCTCCCTCTCCTCGGGGCACATCTAAAGGTGCGCTGGGTACATATGCAACGTAATAGGAGGGTATACAAAAATTATTTGGTAAAAATTATAATATCTAGAACAATAAATGTTAGCCATTTTTCAGTATAGGTGTTTGGATCATCTTGTGATGGTGATGGAAACTCGACCGACTATAAGAAATGATTGGGACAAATGCGATGAATGAAAGAGAAATGATGATTGCCAAAAAGATTTCTATGATTGATGAGATGCTTCCAAAAGTGTAGGCTGATGACACTATGAAGGACGTTGTAACCATTTGTAAGAACTTGAAAGACTTGCATGAAGTCTCAAACAAAGATAGATATTTTTTTCCTTGAAAAATATATCGATTTCTATAAAGATGGATGAGAAAGAATATTTACATGAACATTTTGTAAAGATTCATTCATCTTTACATGAGCATTTGGTAAAGATTAAGGATATTAGATAAAAATTGAATTTTAATGGGAAAAAAATGGAAGAAGAAGACATGGTGGTATTTACTCGCAAGAGTATACCAATTGCATTTGGATATTGTATTTAAATGCTCAATATTATTGCTACTAACATACACCTGAAGTTTGATGAGCTATTCCCAAATATTTTGTAACAATATAGGTAGAAGAAATAGTTAATTAGTGAAAATATAGTAGTGAGTTAAGAACTAGCATTAGTAACAAACCTCAAGGCAAAAGGCAAGTTTGCTTGAAAGAACAATTGAACCAACAATTAAGGAAACAACAATAAATTAGGTAATGAAAATATTTTCAAATTTTATTATTGTAGAAAGGTGGATCATAATAATAACTTTTGCACAAAGTGGTTATGGGATGAAAATAACAACCTAAGAGACTCTCAACAGAAGAAGGCCCATGTTGCATCATCATCATCATCGTCATCACAATCATTATCTAAGAGACTCTCATCATCATCATCATCATCACAATCATTATCATCATCATCATCATTGTCATCGTCGTCATCAACATCATCATCATCATCAACAACATCATCAACATCATCATCATCATCATCACCACCATGCTCACAAGATGGTTCTTCCCTCATTAATGTGAAGGCTCTTTATTCAAGTTAGGATATAATAAAAATATCCTAATATTATTATGGCAATTTATATAATGATAAAATAACATATAATAAAAATAAAATACATATAATATAAAATAATATATAATAAAAATAAAAAAAACATATAATATATAATGTTTTTTGTGACAAGGGTTTTTGGGTGACAAGGGTTTTTTGTGCGCACTGTGATGTTTGCTCCTTTGTGGGACAAGCTCGAATGCAGATAGACCCTTCCTCATTTAGTGGGTTATTTAGGGATTGAATTTACAAACCTTCTTACCTTACAAATGAGAAACTCGATGTTCGGGTCATGAACTTAGAATAGGGATTTCGCGCCTCACCCATTCTTGTATCTGTGAGTCGCTATTATAGTGATCATTCATTTTGTAGCGCATCTATAGATGTAATTACACAATTTCTCTAGTTTTGCACAGGCTTGATAAACATTGTAAATACTATATGATAGTGTTAAGGACTACTCATACCATAAGGTTGGGAGACTATGGTATAAATACCATGTCCTAAGTACTAAGTCTGCGCTGATATTTAAAGGGTGGCGAAACCATAGGATAGAGGGTTTAACATATGACTTGGTTGGTATATGGTATAATGTTGATTCCATAAACTATGGTGAGGGTTTGTGCATGCGTTAATGGTCACCAGCTGCTTGTGCAATATGGTTTTTGGCATTTTGGTTTAGTGTGGCCTCTGCGCATTTGGAGAAGGGAGATGATCCCATCAATTCACAGGTAAGCTAGACCGAATCTGTGTAAAAATGCATTGCTTCGTTGTATTCTCCATGGCATGGTCATGCTTTTCATGCCATCGTTGGTTTGTCTGTAGGTGAACGCAAAGGCGCTCTCGGGTTTGCATAGGCTACACTATCGATTTGGGATTCCTTCTTCACGACCATGGTAATCATGCTAGCAATATTTACTTGCCTCCTCTCGTTCTGGGCATTTCTGAGTTGGAAAACTTTACTGGGTCGGGGTTTCGTGTGGCACTTGTTGACTTTGCCTTCAGGGTTTATAATGTAGCTTGCTCTGGTTTTTAATGGACTCTTGTTGGGAGGTTTGGCATCTTTGGGTTGTGGCTGCACCATTACTTGTAATGGTGCCATAGCTCACGACTTTGCCATTTAACATTTTTAATAGTTTGATTGTTGTAAAAGAGGCTCCGTGCCTCACTGTGTAAATACAGTGCGCGTTGGCTTTTATGTAAGGACTGCAATGTGATTTGGTATATATGATTTCATTCGATGTTTATAAAAGATTATACTGTGTAAATATTTGGGACTGTGTAGTATATTTAATGCTACGTTTTGAATTGCTGACTTATTGGGTTCGATTCGTGGCTTTCATCCTGTGGGATTTACTCTGTGCATTAATAATGGTTTGGGTTTGGGAGTATGCATGACACTCTGATTTTATTGTTTGTAAATTAACTCGGGAAAGCTTCTAGAGCTTGGGGCATTATGCCATGGGCTACGCCATTGTAGCAATGGTGCCACAGCCCATTGGCTTGCCATCGTATGCTCTGTGTTGGCGTTAAAATGGAGACTGTGTTTTTAGATAGAGTATAGAACTTTTGGATTTGCATTAGCTCAACGTGGGTGCACAGAGGTTAAAACATCCACTCTACAGGACGTTACTCATTGAGGCATGATTTGAAGCATGCTTACACTATTTTATACACCATTTCATGAGAGATATTACATGCTTGAAGGTTACTCATTGAGCTGGTCCATTTCATGAGAGATATTACATGCTTGGCAGGTGATGCAGGCACCAACTACCATAACTCTATGCAGACCTTAGTTTTACAAAACCCTGTTCAGAAAGTGAATTTCAGGAAAACCCTTAGTTTCTCTCTTCCCTCTCTGTCCTTCTCGAGCTACCCAAGCTTCTGCGAGCTGAGTCACCTCAAAATGAGCTAACAAAAAGCTCCTTGAGCTAACCTAAGCTACCTAACTAAATGATTTGGATCTGCATTAAATAAACCTCCAATTCTATTTCTAATTCTGTTTACAGATCCTAGAATTAAGGAACAAAGTCCTTAATAAACTCAACTGACCCCTACAAGTCATCAGTGACTCACTAACAAACTAACAACTCTTATCCAAACATTTACAAGTGGAAAGGACAAGTGTCCTCTTCCAAATTATTCAATTTTTAATCAAGATAAAAGAATTTACAAGTGTTGAGACCCTAGGTCTCTCAATTCATATGACTTTGATCAAGCCATGGATGAATTCGTTTCCATGAGCCTATGCTCCCGCATCACAAAGCAAGTTGTGTTTTACTCCAAATAGTGTTATGATGTATGGTTTTGGTGTTTCATTTGCAGAATAAAATCCTATAACAATAGTTGTTATTATGAATCTTAAAGGGTCCTAGATGAGATCTGTGCACTTTTAGGCAGTTCAACTTTCAATCAAAAGAAGCCAATAAAAATATCCTAATACTATTATGGCAATTTATATAATATAAAATAACATATAATAAAAATAAAATACATATAATATAAAATAATAATAAAATACATATAATATATAATAATATATAATAAAAAATGACAAGTGTATTTGGACATTGTCGCGACTCGTTTCGTTTTGGACAGTTCAGTTCAATTTGGAGGTTTTTGTGAATTTGAGAGTAGGTCTAGTAGACATGGCAGACAAATCTGTTGACCCGTGGCAGTAATAGCTCAACATCTTCTCCTCACCGAAAATTACCGGTATACCATCCCTAGAAACAGTGTAGAACACTCTGGAAAATTAGACAGCTGGAACCGAGAGTAGGGTTCCGGTTTCTCCACTAGATGAAGAGTTGCTAGGTGTGTTCACAGCACAACCATTAAACCTGGCCTTAGGAGGAGGCCCATACTCATTATTCCACTCCATCCAACCTCTGAGTTTGACTAAATAAACTATTTCGATAATTGTACCTACATCTTCTTTGATGGGGCTTCAGCCAATCAAATTGGAGGTATAGGTGTTCATCTTTTGATCACCTAGGACCACTATTTTTGCTTCAAATTGGGTGTTGGTCTGAGTACAAACACCAGATTTGAACTACTTGCTTTATGGACTCTCCTTTATTGTGCTAAATCCATGGTTCGTCCCACTCTGCACATTCATGGTGACTCCACAACCATCATTAATTGGTTCAATAGAAGATCATAACTAACTTTACTTGCACTTGATGGTTGGTGTCAACGTATCCGTGATATGGAACCTTACTTCATCCATCTAAAAGCAGTTCACATATTCAGAGAACACAATACTAAGGCTGATATCTTATCCAAAGAAGCATTAACCTTGGCCTCAGGCCATTTTCAGTTTACTAAATTCACTGATGGTGAATGTACTGGTCAAGGCACTCTCCAGCTTTTTAGCCCTTAACACTTGAGAGTATTTTATGTGTTGTTTCTATTGACATCCTTTGGATGATTGAGGTTAATGATCCCCTCATATTACTGATCTCTCTTATTTATTGCTTCTTTGGATTAGCTACTTCAGTATTAGACTTGAATTCTCAGTCTGTTGAAGGTTAGTGATGTGGATGTAGTCAAGATTCCTAGATTAGGGGTGTTACCTTTGAATGTTTGTCCAGTATTCCTGTGAGGGCCGATCAATTGTATTCCTTAGGGTTGAAAATTAGTATCGAAAAACAAGTTAGCGTTTCTTTAGGGTTGAAAATTAATATGGGAAAACAAGCATCATCGAGACAAGCTAAAAGGAATAAATCAACAAATATTACAGACTGATATAAATGTATTTAACGTGCCAACTAGCTAGATCTGGAATGTCCGCTCTTCACCACCACTGGGAAATATGCCTCTGAAGTGTTGGCTTATGCACTTCAGAGTAGCACAGAGGTTAAAACATCCACTCTAAAACTAAAATCATCTACAACATCACAAAATCATTCATGGGAAAACTAAAAACCACTTAAAGGAGATATGTTCTTTGAAGGAGATAGTCCATTAAAGGAGAACCTCCAGGTTTTGTATAGACATATATTGGCATAAATTGCAGTGTTATATGTGATGCATATGCATAACATATCATCTTAAGCTTGACAACGCTGAAAGGCTAAATTACAATGGCCATAAATAGAAAGGAGGGTGGTTCTCTTTTTCAGAAGAAAAAATACCAGACCTTGTTATTCATAATTGAATCAAAGGACATCATATACATACAGCCAATAGAGGGCTTTCAGGCTTTAACATGAGAAAACTGATATGTGGATCCCACTAAAAACTAAAAGATCAGAGTCACCTCCAAACAGTCAAAATCAACGAGATAGAGAAGCATGAAATCTGTCTTGGACAGACTTTCTCGTCATTCCTCATAAACAGGTCAGAAAATGCTGAGAAAAGATCGAGGCAGACCATCAAACAAACTAGTCCTGAGCAAAAAAAGAAGGTTGAGAGTCTCTTAAATGTCAGCTAAGAACTAATTCAAATCAACATGAAAATAAGTGCCAAAATAAACATGAGCAAATTGCTCGGCACAAACTAGAAAAGTTTATAATTCCCATGATCAATGATCACACCATCCAAGGTTTCAGTAAAGTGCCCAAGATCCGGGTCCAACAACAAAGCCTGCTTGGAGAGACCATCATCCTGCTGGTTATGCTCATGATAAATGTGTTTAATGGTCATCGGATGGACATATTGAAGCAAAGAAAGAATCTCATCCCACCAATGACTCAGAGATGGTACATTTAATTTTGCTCATCTGTTGACCCAGGAAATAATGACAAGAGAGTCACTAAAAATAGTAATTAATGGGATCCCCATCTGTTTGCTCACCATAAGGATGGCCCACCCAGCCAGAAGCTCAGCTCTGGTGTTTGTACTTCTTCCATAGCCCAAAGAAAAATTCATGGAATAAGAAGCATCCATAAGTATCACAAATCCAGCACCTCCAATATTCTCTGCAGCTGCCCCATCAAAAAATCCACATGGGTAACTGATCAATGGACCTGGACCAACAAGCCTCATACTTCTCTCTTTTTGTGTGACCGGATACAAATGAATGAGATCCTCAATTTGTTTTAGAAGAGCACGAGCAGATGGTTGTTTATTGTCAAAAATGCATCTATTTCTTTGTTTCTAGATACACCAGAAAAAGAAAAGAGGAAAATATCCGAAGTATGAGCAAACAGAGACACCTCCGAACCAAAAATACAAAAAAGAAATGACAGTACAGTGCTTAACAAGGGGAAGCTTATAGTGGTCAGCAAAAATGTAATAAATGCTTCTGGAGAAGGAATAGTCCATGAAGAGATGCTGAGTTGTATCTTCACCCTTGCAGCATAGTACACACAGACTCGGGCCCTGTCTACCACGACATTGAAGTTGATCCCAGGTCAAAATCTGATTCCTTAACATCAACCAAATAAAGCAACAAACTTTTTTGGGGATTTTTAGATTCCAAAGTAAATCTAGGACCTGGGACTGTCCCACCGAGCAAAAAGAGGAGACAATACATTCATATCCCTGTGCAGTAGTAAGAACGCCAACATATTGATAATGAGACCATAATAAAGAATCACAATTTTCAGAAAGACGAATCCTTCCATACTCTAGCCCAGCTATATAATTCTCCCAAAGGGTCTTCCAATCACCATCCAAATCTAAGTCTGCTACCGAGAACCAATAATTTTGAGCAAATGTGGTAAGGTTTCTAGCTTGATCCAGAGTACTAATACCATAATCCTCCAGGTATTCACGTAGGTCAATTGGAAGCAGGAATGATGAACCCTGACCCACGATCGGATCCAGTCCCAGTCGTATGGCCCTCCCATTGCCAACCTTCCAGATGAGTCCACCTCCCAGCCACGGAAGAGTATGGAGAAAGCCCTTCCAAATCATAGAAGCACCTCTAGAGATGAAGGATTTCCTACGAAGCCAAGATACCAATGGAAGTCTTTTCATATACTTTATTGTCAATAAATTAAACCAAATACCATTACCATGTATTTCCTACCAGAAACTTTTAAGACGCAGAGAGAGGCTGAACCAACACAGTTGCTTTATACCCCAGCCTCCTAGAGACGTCGAAAGCGCCAGAGAATGCCAATCTGCAAGGTGGTATTTTTTATTTTTCGCAGAAGAACCCCACAAGAAATTGAATATCATACTTGTAAGCTTATCAAGAATGGACTGAGGAACCGGTACCAAGGCCATCCAATAAACCGACAGGCTGGTAAGCACTACATTGATCAAAACAAGTCTACCTCCAATGGATAAAAGACAATGGGTTCAGTGATGTATTCTGTTCTCAAATTTTTTAAGGATCCAGTGCTAGTCCTTAACCAAGTACCCAAGGGACTTTAAAAAATATCCAAGATAGTTAAAACCCCTATTAATGTGCTCAAATTTATAAGGGAAGAACCCAGAGATCCTGTTCAAGGTATCAGCGTCCAAATCATTGTGGAGGAAGCATGATTTGTCCATATTAATAAGCATACCAGAGGCATCATAGAAAGTGTTCAAGATAACTTTAAAAGCAACCCATTCCTCAATAGATCCAAAACCAAACATGATCACATCATCCACAAAAAGTAGATGTGTAAGAGAGAGCTAAGGGGAAATTTTGATGCCTCTGATCTGGCCATTAGATTGTGCATCCTTTATAAGAATACTAAGCCCTTCGATGACCAAGATAAACAATAACGGGGATAAAGGGCATCCCTGCCTGATGCCACGGGTTGCAGTTAAAAAACTGGTAGGAGAACCGTTAGCAAGAAGAGCAAAATTTGTCGATGACATACAGCCCAGGATCCAGTTCACACCTACCAAAGGGACTCCAATTTGTAGAAGGAGGAGTCTGAGTAAGTCCAATTCACATGATCGAAAGCTTTTGTAAGATCCAGTTTTAAAATGAGAGGACACCTATTTTTTGTTTTGACAGTGTGAAGTACTTCTTGCGTAATAGCCAGGGGTTCAGTAATTTGACGGTTCTTTAAAAAATGAAATTGCTGAGGAGAAATGCACTTGTCCAAAAAGGGCTTAAGTCTCAAAGCAGCAACCTTAGAAATCAGTTTGTAGACCAGATTACAAAGGGTGCTTCTCTTGAGGATATTGGGTTTTCTATTTTGCGAAAAGTAAAGTTAAGAGTAAAGTAGTTGTGATAACTATATGTGCAAGGATGAAATATATACTTGACATAGAATCCTCTAGTTTTCTACCAGGCTTCCTTCAGTAGTCAAATTCTAGGCTTAAATCATGTGGCCGTAAGTGAAATATTTGGATTTTTTTTAAAATCCATCAACAGGCGTCACTTTTTCAACATTCTTCCGACACTTCGGTCAACCCATCTGACGACCGTGCCATGAGTCTAATGCTTCCTCTCGTCGGACAACCGACGGCTCAAGTGTTGGACTGCATCGGAAGGCCGACTCTTCTAGTTTCAGAGTGCGTCGGAGTACTGACATGGTCGGAATTAAAAACCGATGACACCGCCATTTCTCAGACACTTTTGTCTGTAGGTTGGTCGACGCTTCAGGGGTCATAGGACGTCGGATTTTCGACGGTTTATGCAATTTTGGTTGGCACTTCAGAAAGAATAACGGACGAATAGGCGACACAATGGTCTATCGGAGCTTCGACCCTTATTAGTCGTCGGTCGGAGATCCGACTTTACGCCATCGACGGCAAAAAAAAAGTGTATGTGTCGAATACCCGACAGGTTAG
Source organism: Pseudotsuga menziesii (assembly GCA_001517045.1). Lineage (NCBI taxonomy): Eukaryota > Viridiplantae > Streptophyta > Pinopsida > Pinales > Pinaceae > Pseudotsuga > Pseudotsuga menziesii. The sequence continues at coordinate 852,633 of LPNX010943095.1, forward strand.
TGTCGAATTTCAGACATGGTAGCCGTCGGATTTTGGCCTCAAATTCTGTACTGACACATGGTGCAACTTCAAAGTCGTTCCATGATTATACAAATAATACTACGAGGTTCCTTTGGATCACGATGAGGAAATATGAGGTGATGTGAGATTTCAAATGTTATTTATTTGAGCAATATTGCAGGATGAAGACAACATCATGTAAACATAAAATGAAAATGGGGAATTCTCACGCGGATGGGAAAGGAAAGGATGAATTCACCGACATTATCCACTTGTGCATTAATACAAGAATGGGATTTTTGTTAATAGATAGGATGGTGGACACGAGCTGGAGGAATGACACTATGGAAACTAACTATTCATATTTGCATCGGGACAAGACTGATAACCCACCCAGTGGATCTTGTGGAATAGGAGAGAGTAGCAGAACATAAAATTTCAGTAGTTTAGCTTGTGGTATCTTTTGTCAATAATTTATTGATATCCATATGTTCTTGGAAAAGCCACAATGTGGCTAAAAGTATCTAGGTTCTTGTACTAATTACTCAAATTGGTTATGATCACCAACTAGCCAAATGGCGAACTAGGTTGAGAAATAGGAATAGGTCGATATATTTGTGGAGGAGAAGTTGTCTCTGTCTCTATAACTCTTTAAACAAATAATCATTTAATCATTGACCAAGAACCAAATAAGAGTGGTTGAGGTCCTTATCATCACCATTATTAAATATTGGGCTAAGATCCATCACCCACATCATTAAGGATTGTGACGAGGCTTTAGTGTGCATCTTGTCTCTACGGTGCTCTGTACGAGGCCTTTGTTCCATGGGTTATGATATACCCATCTTGGCAATGCGTCCATGCACTAAATCATTCTTGTTCTTCATAGATCGTTGAGCTTGATATTTTATTATGTGCATTTATCCAAATAGTTAACCACTGATAGAGAGAAAGGCTTATTTTCTGCTATTTTTAAAAATACGAAATTAATGATATATTTTCAACTTTTTGAGCATGTTATCTTTAGGCTCATCGAGTTCATTTGTAATGTTAACTAGATAATATATTTATTCAAACAGTTGGTCACATTTTTCTATTGGTTTAAAGAGGTTCCTTCAACCTATAGTTATACATGTTTTCCTTTATTGATTTATGGTTACGATACCATATTGTGGATTTTACCATTTTTGGTTTATTGCTTTAATATTTTTCATAACTAGCCGAGTATCCCGGGCTTCTCCATACTCATATTGTGTGGAGCATTGATATGGTTGGTTGAAATTTTTTAATGTAATCCAAGCAAATTGGGTGAATCACGTACCCTTGTTCACTATGTGTAAGCTTAAATGTTTACAATTAATTGATAATGTTACATTTTTACCCATATGCTAGGAGTTTTTAATTCTCATGCATACATGTGCGCACATACACACATATATGGATCTTAATGACATGCATGTCAACCTATATTATGATACTTGTAAAGATATTAGTTTGGTATTTTGCATGTTTGCTTCGTTAATTAGATAACCTTGATATGACTTATGAGGACCGAGCAAATTCAGTTTTTACCCACCTAGTATCTCACATGGTTGTAAAAAGTGTTAAGGAACACAAGGATCCTCTGAAATAAATGAATCTCGAGGTTTAGAAATGCCTTGTTTATATTTAGCAACCCCATGGGGATTCTTCAATGGGGCTATCCAGGGAAAACCAATGATTTTTAGTGCAGGGGATATTCTTCATAAAGTTCCACTAATTTTATCCATCTGAAATATGTGACTATGAGATTCACCAATACAATAGTAGAGTTATATGCCTTGTGGATACTACTGTAAAGTGCACAACAAAACCATTTTAAGAAACTATAGGTGCTAGGTGAGTCAAATATTGTCATAGATTGGGAAAATAAGAAGCACAATATACGGATCCTAGGTTTCAAACCAATTCTTAACATAATCAAGACAGAAATTGAGACTTTTTCCTGGATCTCTTTTACCCACATTTATAGCGAATCAAATAAAGGAGCATGCAAACTCACCAAACAAGTGCTCTTACTCAATGAAGGGATGTTAATTGAACAAGAATACAATAATGGAAATCTCTTTATACTAATGGGAATTTTATAATGTTTTTCTTTCTCTCTTCTTAGACGAAGAAAACTAGAGCTTATAGAATTACAACTTTTTTCTTTACCAAGGTTCAGTTTGGTATAGAAATGGTTTATTTATACAAGAAAAATGTTCATCTCTGTTAAGGTCGTTGGATTCATTAAAACGAAGATGCATGGAATCTACAAGACATGACTATGTATATTTATTTTTTGGAATATAGTATTTTTTCTTTAGGGAAAATATAAAATTAAAAAGTTAGATCCTTCCATTTAGAGTTGAACCATTAGTAATGGTGGAAAATGTAATTTCCTAATGCCTATTAGTTGTTCTCTTGTACAAGTGAATGTGGAGGAGATACAAACATAATAGAGAGGGAAATAAGTAAACTATAGACAGCTTAATAAGAACATAGTGTCTCATAGATTTACAACAAGCTTGGTCATCCTCATAATATGTATTGCAATCTCCATAATTAAAAAAAATGAAACACTGTATGTCATTTTTTGTTAGTTTTTTTGTATTAGGTGTCTAGGGTGTTTGCATCATTTATTTGGGTATTCAAGTGGTTTGATTGTAGTATATGTTTTCATGGATTAGAAATTATGAATACACCATAGTGTTATACCTTTTGTACCTTGAGATTAGAAAAAGAAGGGTTAAGAAGCAACCACACTTCTCATAAATGAAGTAGTTGACATTTATAGGGTAGAGGAATACCCACTAGAACCTAAGTGGGAGGTATTTAAAGACGTTTTGAAGTTTAAATTTTATTATATTGAGTGTATGAGAATTGTAGGATCCAATTACAGTATTAATTACATAAGTAAGGACAACAAGTACCAAACCATAGTGACTACATTTTATAACTACTGCAGTACATTTTGGGAGAGATTGAGTGATTGAAATTCATTTTACTTCTGGAGAAGGAAACTTAAAAAATAACAAAAGGAATAAAATTATGACATATAACTTATAAGTAGAACCATTGTATGGCATCCTCCTGTAAGACCTTTCCCTTACACAAAGTAACTTGCAGGATCCCTAATTTCACTCAAAGTTAAACAATCGACAACCAAATGAAAACATTTCACCCCTTTGACTATCCTTTAGCATCTTCCTACATACACTCCATAGTGAACTATGGACTTGAGTAGTAAGAATTATCCATATCATATATGAAATACTTATAGTATATTAAGTTATTAACATGAATTGACAACAAAATGTGCACACACCAACACGACCGCCAACGCAACACATAAGCTAATTCTTTTGAATTTTATAGAAAAATGAGAAAAACTAGTTCTTGATTAACAACCATGAAGAAATATGCCTAGGAATCCAGGAATAATCAAATATGGCACATATAACATGATACATTAGTAACATCCTCACTTTATGGCAATTTTTTTGTTTTTTGTTGTTTTTTACTCTTCAAATATATATCTTAAAAAAGGGAAGAAACAAAGATACATATTCAATGCTCCATGATATAGACATGCACATTAAATCCTATATTCCGGATATTTTACACAAAACATAATATAAAATGCAATAAATTCTAGTTCAGAAACTTACAAAGTAACATCAAGAGCATTGTGCATAAGAAAGCAATGGGCATGAAAAAGTGGGGTTCCTCCTTTGAAAATTGTACCTTGCCACTTCTAGTTCTCTTTCAATGACCCATGATGTGTATTTGATGTGTAATCATCCCACTTTGAATTTTTATTAGATTGAGTATTAGGAGGACTATAGGATTTTGTTACATTATTACTTACATAAGTAAGGACAACAAGTACTAGAGCACAATGACTACATAGTTCTAAAATCAACCCATTCAATTTGTGTCAAATTCCAATCATACATATGTGGCTATTAAGTATCTATGTGATCTCCAATCATGCTAGCAGGCACGTTATGATATTAAATACCAATTCCATAGATAATGCATCAATATAAGCCCAATACATTCAATCTCAAGAAAAGAAAGAGTCCAAAATCACTACAACACTATATAAAATGAATATTTTTCCTATAGGGGTTGTATGGACACCATCACAAATTTTTTCACATTGAGGATGGCTTTCATTGGCATGTACATGGTCAAAATAGGAACATCATTGTATTAAGACCTAAAATAGGCCTTTAGTTTTCATGGACCATACACATGGTCCAAAACCACCACACATTTCCTATAAAGGTAATATTTGGTATACATGTGTCACATGGTTGCCAATGCATCTTGGATGGTTATCATGGCCCTAGACATCAAACAAGGATGAGCATGGACCTAAGATGTTATTGTACACCAATGTATTAAGTCCTAAAAGAGGATTTTTTTGGCTCATGTACCATGCACATTGTAAAAAACCACCACATATATCTTGTAAAGGGAATCTTTGGCTCCTTATAGGTGTCACATGGTTGTGATTGTATTACGAATGGTTATTAGGACTGACCAAGTGTTTTGAAATATCAAGTATTGGGTCTCCCATAGTTCTATTAGCCACAGTAAATTCATTTTTGATATTGGTATGCCAATCGTAGTTCAAAGGTAAGTAGGTTATAAGGAGGCTTATACACATTTCATTTGCAGACCGAACATGTCCAAGAATTATCCATGTGCTCGTTCATCGATAATTTAGGATCATATGTGCAATTCTGTTGCATTTTTTATCGCATTCACTATGGTTTATAAGAACAACCAAAATATGTGATGAATCAACATAAATTTCATAAGGCAGAACATCCACAATCTAGGACCCCGATGGAACTTGACCCATTATGACTTTGCATATTTATGTCTTGATTTCTAATGTGCTAGTAAGAAATATACATAGATATCACTCGATACATGAAAGAGTGTTTTCAATCTGCAATGCACAAAGCCAAAGTACTTAATTGGATAAACCAGAGTATGTGACACCACTAAGTTAATGGTTAAAATACAATATATTTATAGGTTTATGGTTTTGAGCTTCAACTATATTTTCTACAATTTTATTTACCAATACATGACATTTTTGTCTTTAGTTCTACTTGGGATGAGAATAGGTTCTTGAGACACCAAGGAAACGTCGACTACTAGAAAAATAATGAAGTCTGAGTTTTGAATATCTAAACAATGGTTGGTGTACTTGAGGTATGTGACATTAATGAAACGAAACATGAAAGAAATGCCTACAAAGGTTAGGAATTCCAATCAGTTTTTTCCTCCCAATATTATGATCCATATAATAATAATACCCCGTTAGTTTCCACACATGTTTATTACTACAATGTGTTCTATATATACATAAGTGATAAAAACAAAGAAAAAATTCATAAAATAAAATTTGAGGCTTATTTTTTACAATTGCATTGGAATTTGGAGCAACTTATGGATCACAAGTAGACAATGTGAGGAAGAGAAGGAACCAAAATAAATCAATGCTATTACTACTTACCTACATTGTATAAACTACAATGTCGTAAGTCAAGCAATCAAACATTAATAGGAAGATGACCTTGAGAACTCAACTCAAGGGTGTGAAGATGCAGAACTCAGAAATTATACAATCCTACTTCACAAGGGTCTCCTTGATCAAGGAACATCTAGAAGCTATTAGAGAAAACGTTGAAGAAGCAAAAGTGGTGTGGTGATGACTACATTGAATGGCATCCCAAGATCATGGGATTCATTCAAGGCATTTGTGGTAAAAGAAAGCTTACCAAATTCAATAGGTTATGGGAAGAATGCACACAAGAAGAAGCTCGGTTGGTAGCAAGAGAAGAGAAGATGTGTGTAGATGACAATCAAACCCTAACAAATAATGCCAAGAAGGGAAAGACCAAGAAAGAAGATCACTCTCACAAGAAACCTAGAAGATTCCAAAAAGACTACTCAAATCATTTTACACTTGTGATGAGAAATGGCATCTTGCAAGAAATAGCCCCAAGATGAAAGGAAAGAAGAAAATGTATCATGCTCACATTACAGATTATGATGCGCATACCAGTCAAGAAGAGAGTTAGAGAATATTCCTCTTGTAATGGAGAATCTCTTGATTTCCAAACTCATAGGTAGAGTCACTCATGGCAACAATGTTTGGCTTGTAGATAATGGTACTTCCAAGCACATGACCGGGTTCAAGCACTCTTTCACCCACATGACAGAAGAAGCCTCACCTCACAAGTGAAACTTGGAGATGATTACCAGTATCCCATAAAAGGGGTAGGAGAAGCATCCTATAAGTTAGACTCAAGAAAATATATCAAGATGAAATATGTTCTCTATGTACCAGGATTGAAGAAGAATCTCCTTTCCATATGAATCCTAGATGCAAAAGGATTCAAAGTTGCATTTGTTGATGGCCAAGAGGTAATATTTTTGATGATGCAGTAGTAATGGGAGAGTAAGAGCGGGGCTTGTACAAATTGAAAGGACAACCAGAACAAGCATTGGTTCTTGAAAGAATGGAACCAAGTGAACTATGGCACAAAAGGATTGCTCATATACACTACAAGGCGTTACTGATCGTAAGTAAAGTGGTGATGGGTCTGCCACATCTCCAGACAAAACATGAAGGCGTGTGCAAAGGATGTGCACAAGGGAAGAATGTGAATAAACAATTTCCAAGCAGTGATGGAAAAGCATGAGATCTTGGAGATTGTACACTCAGACGTATGTGGAACCATGTCATCCAACTCACTAAGCTGGTATGCATATTATGCTTTTATAATAGATGATTATTCACGTAAAACTTGGATTTACTTTTTGAAGACAAAGGATGAAGTGTTTAATAAATTCAAAGAATTTAAAGCCTTTGCAGAGAATCATATTGAAAACAAAATAAATACCTTGAGATCATATAATGGTGGTGAACTTACTTCATAAAGTTTTAGAACTTTATGTAAAGAATCAGGGATTAAGAGGAAATTGAGCACTCCGCACAACCCACAAAAAAATGGTGTTCTAGAAAGAAAGAACAAGATAATAATGGAAGCAGTAAAAGCCATGATCTGTGATCAAGATCTTCCTTTGCACTTATGGGCCAAAGCAGCAAGAACAACATCCTATTTGCATAACGAAACACCACATTGTGTACTAGAGAACAAGACACTAGAAGAGATGTTCACTAGAGAGAAACTAGAAGTCAACCATATCAAAATATTTGGCTGCCCATTTTACATACATATTCCCAAATAGAACAGAACAAAGTTGTATCCTTCAGTAAACAAGGACATCTTCGTCGGATACAATGATTTATTGAAGGCTTACAAAGTCTATATATCGAGCTTCAAGAAGATAAAGACTAGCAGAGATGTTACCTTCGATGAGGATACAACCTTCAGTAGATCAAGGCAGATTCACTCTGATGAAGTACATGAAGAAGAACTTGAAGCTCCTGTAGTTAGAGACATAGTTATGGAAGAGAGGATTCCTAAAGAACATGAATACCATTGATATGATCAAGCTACGGAGACTTGTAGATCCACCCTGAGAGGTGAACACACAAAAGAGAAGACCAACTTGGGCACAAGAGATCATCCAAGATAAAGAGAGGTGTGGTGCTCCAGACGAGACTTCCAGAGAGAGTAAGAGACCTCGACCATACTCCAGCTATGTAGCACTATTGTGTGGCATCATTGATGTAGAACCTTCCAGCTACAAAAAAGCAACCGAGAAGAAAGAGTGGATGGATGCCATGATCAATGAGTAGCGATCGATCATGAAGAATCATGCCCGAGATGTCGTTTCGAGACCTTAAGGGAAGTCAGTAGTGTCTTCCAAATGGATCTACAAGATAAAACATGTAACATATGGAAACATTGAGAAATACAAGGCATGATTCGTGGCTTCTCCCAGAAAGAAGACAGATTACGAGGAGACATTTGCTCCTGTAATTAGATACACTTCGATGAGACCTATACTAGCGATAATTGTAGTAATGAAGTGGAAGGTATATCATATGGACGTGAAGAAAACCTTCCTGAATGGTTTTGTAGAAGATGAAGTGTATGAGGAGCAAAGACTAGGATTTGAGACACATGACAGAGACACGTGTGCAAATTGAAGAAGGCCTTGTACAATTTGAAACAAACACCTAGGACATGGTACGCCATAATAGATGGATTTTTGACAAGCTTGGGCTTTACCAAGAGTAAAGTGGACTCTGACCTCTGCTTCAAGGTTGATGATGGAAGACCAGTGATACCACTATTGTATGTAGATGACTTGTTCCTGACAATTGACGAGAAGCTCATTGTAGAAACAAAAAATAAGCTTTCCGCAAAGTTTGAGATGAAAGGATTGGGTATGATACATGATTTCTTAGGTCTTGAGGTGTGGTAGAATCCAGATGAGATTTTTCTTAGTAAAATAAAATGTGGTAGAGTTCCTGAAGAGATTCAGGGTGATGGATTGTAAGGCCATGGCCACACTGATGGCATCGAACTGAAGTTTCTGTGTGATACTACTTTAGAGATAGTGGATGCCATCATATATAGGCAGATGATTGGTTCATTGATGTACTTGACGAACATGAAGCCAAATATATGCTTTGTTGTTAACACTTTGAGTCAATACATTGTATAGTCGAGAGATGTTCACCTTATTGTTGCAAAGTATTAGAGGAAATTTGGATGAAAAAGCGGCCTCCTAAGGAAAATGATAAAAAAAATGCCATGTAGGCAATTTTTTATACTAAGCTACCTTAAATACATATTTTATATTAAAATGAATTTTATGAGGACAAAGTTTGATGTAGTGTTTTCACCCAAAATAAGGAAAACAAATTAAATATACGGTTCCATCTTAAAAGTTATTTGACTCATTTTTTCATGGTGTACAATATCATTATAATATTTTAAATTATAATATAATATTATTATATATTAGATAATATTAATTACTATTACTTAAAAGTTATTACAGACAACTTTTGACGGTTATTATAAAATATTAATTATAATATAATATTATTATATTTTAGTTATAATATTATTTGTTGCTCAATATTAGGTAAAAAATGGATGAGTATTTAGTTATGATATTCGTTAAAAGTTATTGGACCCAACTTTCTACCATTATTATAAAATATTAATTATAATATAATATTATTATATATTAGTTATAATGGTAATTAGTATTACTATATATTATATATTGTTCATGTATTACCTAAAACGTGGATGTGTATGAGTAATATTATTTAACTGAGTTAAAGTTATTGGACTAAGTAATATTATTTAACGAAGTTAAAGTTATTGGAGTGAGTAATACTTTATTTTTATTATATATTATATATGGGTCACGTATGACCTAAAATGAGTTATCATATTAATTTCATTTTCAATATCCAAGATAATTTTGGGCAGCTTGGGAAGCCGATAGACAAATTATATTATTAAAAAAATTGCACCTATATGCAAATTATATAATAAAAAATTGTTTAAGACCTATACTCTAATTGAATTTTAAAGAAATTTCATTGGGTAATACATGATGACATGGAACTTGAATTAGTGTTGAAAGACCCATTTTAAGTTGAAATTTTCTCTAATGCATGTGTTGAGATACCTAAAGGGTACGATTGATTATGGCCTCAGATATGCAACGGATCATAGGATTAGCATGTAGGAATACGTTGACTCAAATTGGGATAGTAGTGACATGGATAAGAAGAGCACTTCAGGGTGTTGCTTTAGTTTGGGGTCTGACATGTTTCTTGGTTAAGCAAGAAGCAGACGAACATGGCATTGAGTACAGTCGAGACAAACTACATTACAATTTGTTCAGCTAGTTGTGAGATAGTGTGGCTTAGGAAGCTACTTGAAAGATTGTTTGATCTCGAGTTAGAGGTGACTTGTGTGTTCTACGACAACCAGAGTTGTGTGAAGTTGTCCAACAACCCTGTGGTTCATGACAACTTGAAGCACATCGAGATCATATACCACTATATTAGGGACATGGTGTAGAGAGGAACAGTGAAGCTCCAATATATTTGGACGGACTAGCAGATAACCGATGTATTGACCAAGCCTCTGTCTAGAGTGAAGTTTGAGTACTTCAAGGACAAGCTTCGAGTTGCTTAGATTGATGTATATCGTAAGAGGGAGTGATGAGTCCATGATGCAAACTAGTGGTCTTCACATCCAGCGTGAAAAATGGTTGGTACTGTGGAATGACGTATGATATTTGCATTCAGCATGAAAAAGGGATGGCATTGCAAAGATGTGTGTACTTTACATCCAACATGAAAATGGATGGCACTGTAAAGGTTTTCATCCAACATGAAAAAGTGTTGGCACTACAGAGATGAGATTTACATCCAACATGAAAAAGGGTTGGCACTGTAAGGTTTGAATCCAAATGAAAAAAAGTTGGCACTGCAGAGATGATATTTACATCCAGCATGAAAAAGGGATGGCACTGTAAAGGATTACATCTAACATGAAAAATGGATGGCATTGTAAAGGTTTGCATCCAACATGAAAAAATGTTGACGCTGGAGAGATGATATTTACATCCAACATGAAAATGTGTTGTCACTATAAAGATAGTCATCCAACATGAAAAAGGGCTGGCATTGTAGAGATGAGATTTACATCCAACATGAAAAATGGTTGGCACTGTAAATGTTTGCATCCAGTATGAAAAATGACTAGCACTGCAAAGATTTGCATCCAGTATGGAAAATGACTGGCACTACAGAGATATGCATCCAGTATGAAAAAGGACTGTAACTCAAAAGATATGCATCTAGCATGAAAAAGGGATGACACTGTAGAGATAGGCATCCAACATGGAAAATGATTGGCACTGCAAAGATATGCCTTCAACATGCAAAAGACCTACCATTGCAGAGATATACATCTAGTATGGAAAAGGACTGACACTATAGATATACATCCAATATGAAAAAGAAATAGCACTGTAGAGATATGTGGATTCACATCCAACACGAAAAAGCGCTGGTATTGTAGAAATTCTAGTGATGTATGGATTTGAGAGATATCACAAGTCAATGCCCCAAGTATAGAGTTGCAGTAGTAGTGATGATGTCCAATGACGATATCTAGCGATGATGTCCAGTGAGGAAATCCAATGATGATGTACAGTCATGATAATCGTGATAGAAGAATACATTCCTTGTTAAGAGGGAGTGCTAAAGATTGTGTAGCTTCGAAAGATATTATTGTATTATTGTTATGTCTCCTTCGGGGGATGTTATCAACGTATTTGGTAACGTAAAAGTCTTGAAAGAATTAATCTAAACCTTCAGTTGTTATCGTGATAGAAGAATACATTCCTTGTTAAGAGGGAGTGCTAAAGATTGTGTAGCTTCGAAAGATATTATTGTATTATTGTTATGTCTCCTTCGGGGGATGTTATCAACGTATTTGGTAACGTAAAAGTCTTGAAAGAATTAATCTAAACCTTCAGTTGTTAGTTGGGTCAATAGTACCCAAAATAATTATTATATAAATGTTTGAGTCTCCCTAGAGAAGTCATCCCAACAAGAAAAATAAGTCGGCCCATCTAGGGTAAAAGGTCACTCACATGTTGAGTATAAATAGAGAAGAGACACCTCTCATTTGGACACACAAGTTTGCTCAAGCAAGTGCGCAAGAGAGAGAAGAAGAAGCTCGTTGGAAGAAAAAGAAGCTGCTCTTATCTTTTGGGATCATCTTACCTTGGTTTGGCGTTGTACTTGTTGACTAAATCTATACAGAAGAAGTTGTTGGGTTTTCCCCTTATGGTTTCCCAGATGAAAATCTGCGTTCTTTGTGCTTGTCTTTCTTTCAATGATCCCATTGCTTATGTTTATTGTGATATAATGCAAATTGTTTGGTAATCATATTGGAAACATTAAAATTCTAACACTAGAGCAATGCATAGATATCGGTGTATGTGCACACCAAACTGTCTTGTATGTAAAGGAGGGAAAAGTAACTTGAGGGAAAGGATGTGCTATGTATTTCTTAATAATATGGGTATGGGATGTTGGCCGGTGACTCATCATTGGAGATTCTTCTATTTGTCATTGTCATTCTGTTTATTGTATGATAGTATGATGTTTTATTTTAATTTTTTTTATAACAATAAATATGAAAACCACAAAAATTTTGACTTGAGTTGATGCATGAGTTGACGTATTTATGTTTTTATTTTGTTTTGAATTTTTTAAATATATTGTTTTTTTTAAATTTCATAGAATCTTCCCTCTTCCTCATATATAAGTGACAACTGGTGTAATAAAGCAAGACTATGATGCTTTGCTTTGAAATAGTTTGTTTGATAGATTGAACTAACCTACAAGGGATATCTATATATATATATATATCTTCAAAGAAAACATTATAAGATTACTTTTTTTTGTTGCACTATTAAAGGAGAAGATGTTGTCAATTGTTAGTTGCAAGAGCTATTGGTAACCTTGACGAGCTTGACCAAATTGAAATTTGTGACCTTTCCATTAACAACATGCCTTTGGAAAATGAAAAATCTTCATTGGAATTCACACACATGTATGTATTTACGAAGATGACTTTAATCTTTGAGTATCTGTATGAGATGACTTCATTGAACACTCATTTGGAAAAGTGAAACCCTCATTGGAACACATTTTGGTCACTTGAATCTAAATGTTGTCACTTTAGAATAAAGGTAATTTGAATTTTTATATGGGGTTGACATGGAAGAGAGATGTCGTACAAGATCTCTATATTACAGATATACACTTGTTTATTATAAATGATTTTGCACCTTTCATCACAAAATCATGTTGGGAGATGTCCAACTATGCCTATCTATTGATGAGGGTGCAATAGAAAGGGTAAATGGATAGGATTGCCATCATTGCTTTAACAAGGAAACATGCTTTCTTAAATATAAAAGAAAATAAAAGCGCTCGTTCTATTTAGTAAATTCTCCTTATGTGTGATTCTTATGTACTCTCAATGGTAATTAACAACACTCCCAAATTTGTAAAAAATTGCTCGAAGCATGTTAAAGTCTAAGGTTGGATTAGGATTTGACATTAAAAAAAATACCTTAACGCATAAATAATATTAAAATAAGGTTAAATTTAGAATAGTATTGCTGCAATAAATTCAAACATAATTTTCATCATTTTCAACTTTAACATTCCACTGGTCACTGCGTTAAAGTTCATCACTGAGATGATTTACCAAATGCCATGTACATGCCATGTACAATAACAATATTATAACTGCTGAAACAAAACAATAACAATGTACATGAAATAATAGCAGTACTAAACAAAGAAGAGTAACAATACTAATCTAGAATTTTTTTTGGATCAACCTTGTACTCAGATACTTTTAGGTTTTGATCTTGTCCCTTCACTTGTATTCAGATACTTTTAGGTTTTGATCTTGTCATTGAAGGGACAAATCACCTAGATAAACAAATAACGTACCTTGAGAGAGAGATTAAGACGGTTATAGTAATAAAGGTACAGACCTCATATTCTTCATCAACATGAAGAGAAACTTCAATCCTTTTGTCTAGACTTCAGTACCACTTCTTAAGAAGGAAAAAGTACATTCACAAGACACAACCTAGCCAAGTCACTGCACAACCAAGAAATAGTTATGCCAATAGAGAAAACACAGTCACGACACCAAGGAAAACACAGTCATGACACCAAGGAAAACACAGTCTCAACAACAAAGAAAACACAGTCACGACAACAATAGATAAAACAAAACCATGACAACAACAAAGAAAACTGTCACGATCAAGAGAAAACACAGTCATGACCCAGCAGAGAAAACAATCACGACCAAGCCAACAGAGAGTCCAAGTACGCTAGGTGCCAAGCAAATAGCAACGATCTCTAAATACGAACAAAGAATTAGATCCAAAACAAGATACACTCACATTATTGGAAATTTGATGTAAAAAATAGTCCTCAAAACAAAAAATGTGTTATCAAAATCAATTTTACAAGAACCAATTAAATTGTAGAGAATGACATCATCCCTTATGGTTAAAACGACATTGCTTAAGTTATAGTTACTTACTTTTAAAAATAATAATTATGTACATCTTTAAATACTTTCACTATAAAATATATTTACCTTTGAATATAAAAATATATTATTCAAAATTCAAACATCAAATCAAAAATAAAATTATAATTTATGTACTTTTTAATAAGATAAAATCAACTAATATTACATTTAAAATTTTTAAGTTAATGTATGACCCATCCATCCATAAGAACAACCCTAATTTTTTAATATAATTAAAATGTAAGTGTGATATGATTAATATCTTACCTATAATATAGGTGGAGGCCCATATTTTCTAATATATTATCCTAAGTGTTTGAACTTCCATACCTTAAATATAGTATAGGTGAGTTGATTATAAAGTGGTATTATAAATATAATATATTATATTTATTATAATAATAAATATAATATAATATATATTATATGTGATGTTAATTTTTATTTATTAATATAGATTTAAATTATAAATAGGTATTATTAATGAGCATGCTTTTACAGGATTTGTTTGGACATCGTGTCCAAAAAACTGTCTGGTCCCAGATCATAATACCCTAGAGACATATAGGAGCCCTAACCATATGTTAGGGACTTTTCCATGGAATCAATCTACTTGGTCCCAATCCAAGAACCCGGGAGACTGCTAGGGGCCCTAGGGTACCTTCTAGGGTCTTACTCTTCCATAGTTAATTGACTAGGGTACCATCCTCTCTGATAATGGGTCTCGTAGCTGCACTAACCTTAATGATCCCTCTCAGCAAGAGGGGCATTCTCAACACATCGACAACATACTACACCATGACATGGTGATAACTCATCTCGATGTGTTCCAACCTGTCATCAAATACACCATTTTCTAAGAGCTTCAAACAACTCTTCATCTCAACATGAAGCACGATATCATAGATCCACTAGGAAGTTATAGTCGACTTTCTCTGATAGTTGAGAATCACTTTCCACATATCATCTTTCCAAACCTTTTGTTTGGATGACTCCCCATAATGAGAATAGACTAAATCAGTGGCGTGGCTCTCTATTGGATTTTTTCTCGGTGCGACCCAAGTTCAACCCTCATTGTTTGGTCAGCTCAACAAATCCCAAGATATTGGCTCGACAAAGCAGAGCCCAACCGACAACACCTATGACACAGATGTCGTCTCACCCGAGATATCTCAGTTCTATGGGTAACTGGCAGAACCACGTTTTCGTAGTTTATGTGAGAGGGTGTTTTAAGTCCTTGGATCTGCGCCAAGGTTTCCAACGACGACCGGGAATTTGGGTTGGTGGTTTGCACTTTATTTGTCAACATATGATATGTTGTTCCCTTCTTTATGCAGTCTTACGCAAATACGCAGTGAACAGACATCACAGACATATTCATTACTCGAAATACAACATTCATACAGTTGTCCCTTTACAACACAATGACCAATCAATCATTAAAAACAGTAAATATGCACTTGTCTAATCTACCCAACATTCACACATGTACACAGCATGTAACGTGGAAACCCATCCGAGAAAAAACCACAAGGTGCTCTTCATCTGGCATTGGCATGAGGAAATAGATACACCTTTTTTCTGTACATAAAGCCACATACTATGTTCAATATATTCTCTTCCCTCTCTATAGATTTCTCCTCCCTCTCATGCTCTGTGTTCTTCTCTATCTTTATCACTCTACTCTACTCCTACTCAGTGATCCACACACAACCTGGATCGACTCAACCTTCTCTATCTGTCTGCGCACTCAACTGCAGAACCACTACTCTGATGCACACGATGATCTAGAGTCAGTGATCAAAACTATCTACCTCTAGTCTAGCTCTAGCGCCTCTCCCAAATTCTAGACACTTACTCAAAATTGTTGTATCAACTAATCAACTCAAGATCGTCTAAACAAGAACTAGCTAACGGGATAACTAGTTGATTGGCTAACCCATTTACAGCTTGGGTTTCTCTTTTTATATCCTTATTATATACTAGATATATCCCCATACATGCTTGTTACAAACTCAATACTGAATCGATACTGACTCTAATAGACTCAGCTTCAGTCGTTATCCCAGCCGACTTACTATATTCAGCCCATAGGTTGTCTTTCCTATTCTAGCAATATATGACAAAAAGACGCTATCGACCCGGCTTACAAAAATTCCTTTACATGTGTGGTTTCCGCCAGCTCCAGCCGAGATCATACCCACGATCACTAATGGAAACTTCTTTCTTAACATCATGTCTTACTATCACTTTCTGGCTGTTACCTTATCTACACACCTTCTTCTGCGAATATTCTACCATGTCATCACATCTCTTGCTCTGTGCTTCTGTTGTAGCTTACAAAATTGACACAACTTCTTCGTCTAACGCCTTCTCTTTACCTTTCTCCTTATCTTCCCTCTTTTGTCGCAACATATTTCTCTTCTTCTTTGATGTTGGTTCCTATGTCGCAAGTCCTTCCTCTTCTTCCTTATACTCTTCTTTTCTTACTTAAGCATAATTCTATATGAATTCTGCCCTTCTATCCCGGGCCCAACACTCTCATTGGAGCAATATTGAAGCTTTTCAATAGGACTCGCAATGAGATCAAATGAAGGCTTCTTGGTCTTCTCCCTCTACTTTTCTAAATGAGAAGTATTATAGACTTCCATCTCCAAGTCACTGGAGGACTGATGGAAGATAAAATCTATACTTTCCTTTTCCCAGCAACCCCACTCTGTTGGGGATTGAACAGCACAATTGGTTCCCTCTTGATCTCTAAATATTGACCGAGGTATAGATATTTAACAACATGTCCTGAGACCTTATAGAGGTCACCTTCACGGACTCCAATCACAATGATTGAGATTATACTTCCACCTTTAGGGCCATATTAAATCCTTTCCTTCTGAAAAGGTTACAAAGAACCCCTTGTCTTCTAAAACTGTCACTGAAATGACATTCTTCTTTAGACTAGGGACATATAATATTTCCCCAATATTAATTAACGTACCTGAATCATGTTGTAATGCAGTTGAACAAACTCCTTTAATGTCATTGGTACTTCTATTTCCAAGTTCCATTTTCTTATGGAACTTCTTGGCCTAAAACACTCCAAGGGCCTTCTTGACTCCAATCATATGTCTGGTGGCTCCACTATCTATCCACCATGAATATGATAGGTTGGGGATGGTGCTTGTGAGTACTGAAGCCAAAAAATATTATTTTTCTTGATCTGGGTCTATGGTGTCACCCCTTGATTTCTTTTGTCGAGGTTGTTCTTTTTCTGTAGCAATCGAGGCATGTCGTTTCTCCCTGTGCCAATTCTTGTTAAGTGGTTTCTTACAATCCCTTGCATAATGACCAATCTTACCACAATTATAAAACCTAGCCTATATTTATGAAATTAATTGTTAGGATTAATTAATCCACCTTTGTCCAATATATTCTATTTGGTCAATTTTCCTAACTTAGGAAGTTATTATCACTGTACTAGAGTATGGGGGACACACCTTGAGTTTATCTGCCACTTACTGTATCTTCATGCATGAGTTTATGTGCCTCTGGGACGAATCCCTACATTATAGAATCCCACTCTTAGTGCCATCAACAGTCACCATCAGTTGGTTGTGGGTAGCAGTATATTGATGTTCCAGAGTTTACAAAGTGTTCATCTAGAGTGTAAACAAGGTTATTTGAATCCTGCCTTTAGTTGCAATTCGAACCAAAAATCACTAACCATTCCAACCAGTGTTTCTTTGTATGTGTGTAGGGAAAAGGAAGGGTTGCTAAGGAGATATGGAGGTATGCAATTTTATTACAAATGCAGTACAAGGTTGGTTTCCAATAAAAGGGTAGTCCTTGTGGTTGAAAATAGCCTGGGCAAGGTTCTATACAAGTGAATAAAGGTCTGTACCAGGGATAAAGGAAGGATCGTGAGTGGACAAGTGAAGGTAAAGGTAAAGGTAAAGTTGAGGTTGCTAGGAAGGGGAGAGAGGAGACCCATGAGGGATAAAAAGAGAGGAAGGAGGAAGGCATGGGGATTTTAGGCCTTAGGATATGATGAAATAAGGGAGAATAAAAGAGAATAAGGGGAAAACGAGATTTAGAGCAACTGTTTGGAGTAGGTCACCAGGTAGAGAGGGGGAAGGAAAAGGAGGGTCGAGGGTTGTTGCATCCCTAACAACATACCTGAAGTTTAAAGGAGCTTAGCGGAGGGATAGGTGAGGGAAAACACAAGTGAGCGAGACCTAGAGAAGGCATGTTGAGGCCTAGAAAGGACTTAAGAGATGATTTCGAGCCTTAGGAAGGAGAGGCTGAGCCTTAGGAGAGAGAGTGAGGGTTTTGGGATGGTAGATCTAGGACTGTTTTATGCTTAGGCTACGGTGTTATTGAACTTTTTAGGGTTTTTATAATATATTGAAGATATATACTAACTTAAAACTAACCCTAAACCTAGGTTTTGGGGAAGAAAGAGAGGTTGGGACAAAGAGAACAAAACCATTGCAAAACCCTAACCTATCCTAGGGCATCTAGGAGTGATTAACATGTCTCTAGAGAAGACTAACCTAGATTTACATCTGACCCTAAATTCCTAAAGTTGTTAATCCTAGAAGGACGTTATTCTACCACATAGGTGAATAAAAGTTAAGGAAGGCCTAGCCAGTACAAAATGCAACCTAATGGATATCATTCCATCCATAAACATACATCATTCGTCAACATTTAACAAAAATAAATCAAGACAAGTCATAGATACCTCATTATGCACGTGTTTCACCAACAAATCACAGTATCACCTTTGCAAGAGTATTAAACCAAAGAAACTTCAAGAATTTACAATCAAACCCAAAAAAAGTCTTCCTCAATAGGAGGCATCTCACTTCAAATATACCTAGTAGGGTAGAATAGATGCATATTATTTTATCCCAGTTGTCTTATGTTAAAATGAAGTGAGGAAAGGATTATAAATAGCCTCTCACACTCACTTTACAAAATATCCAGGCCGACATGCCTTAAAATGTCAATTAGAATTTATAAAATGCCAACTTAAAATTATAACATAAAATAATATAAAAAATATCCTAATGTAGGCTTAAGGTAGGCTACCTGGGGTATTTTTATGCTAGGTGCCAAAAACTGTAAAAATGAGCGAATCATTTCGAACGAAAGGTTGGAGTGAGCTAGATGAAGGGAGTTATACGCGATCTAACCTTGAGAATATTATAAAATCCCTAAACTTCCTCCTAAAAGCAGTAAGAAGGCCTAGCGTGAAAGATAACCTCCTCTTAGGAAAGAGACCAGGGAGAGAATGCACCAATGTGCAGAAGGGCCAGGGGGTTGTCCTAAGTGGCTATGAAGGGAGACAAATGTGTCTCAGTTGAAGCAAACGAAACTAGATCAAGCGGACAAGGTATGGGGTCATGTAACCTAGTGATCAACCATTAGGATCCCCAGACACCAATCTCTAGTTTAAAAACCCAAAAAAAGGGAAATCAACAGTTCCATTAAGCCATAGTACTCCTAAAGGAATGACCTAAGGTCCCAACTATTCCCACCATTGCTCAGTAACACCCCTCCTGGTAAAAAGCATGGCTCCCTCTCCCCGGAGAACATTTGAATGTGCATTAGGTACAGATGCGGTGTAACACTAGATCCAACTACGGGACTAGTACTCTTCCTGGGAGTACTCGAGAACCTGTGAATATTTCGGTACCTGTATCCATACACACACATCAAATATACAAAGGGATTAAAAGAATATTGAGGTAGACACGTTTGTCTCGCCTTGTTCGTAAAATAAAGGAAAGAAACAAATACTGAGAAAATCACGAAGTAACATCAAATGCAATGCAAAGTAATAGTAATATTCCTAACTAAAAATGAAGCTAACCCTACCTACCTAAACATGGTAATCAAAATAGGTTAGGTGAAATCATACCACCAATGTAACCATCTTAGTAAGCAATTTATACCTAATATCTTACCTTTGTCTCTAAATGTAATCCATGATAATACCTCGTCAATGATATGTTGAGTACATACCAAGATCTTTATCTAGATGAGGAAAGGAAACCAGACCTTCCTAAGAACCTAGAAGACTTGAAATCGGTGCCATGAAGAGGCATTGCTTTGACAAGATTTGTTGATCGATGCTTCTATTGGACTTATGTATGGGACACCTCCATCATACATTGGCATCAAGACTTTTTTTTCCTGAAACTGGTCATCATATTCTGAGCTTCAAAGGCTATTTGTAGTGTCATACCTTTGAAATATTCATATGTGAGTTGCAACTTGTCCCTGCGTTTACTTAATAATTTCTTTGGATATACAAGTACATTGATTATCTTTGTATTGATCATGTTAGTATTCCAAATAATCTTTGCAATTTTGAAATTGTCATCTAGATAATTCATACCTTCACGCTTCAAACAAAAAGATAAACAATAAATACTTTGAAACTGATGAATTAAAATCATAGATACCCACATACTTGTTTTGATCTTGTTGAAATGCATCATTAAGAACTTAACAATATAGGATAGAGCGAGATGAACAAATTTTTCAACACTTCTTGAGGAACAAAGCTGGTAATGGTGACTTGGGCTCATCATAAACTGAATATCTATAAGAAAAATCCATGTATAAATTGCTTCCCTGATGTGGGACAAGTATGACTGAGAAACCATGGAGGTATCACTAGAGATATGGGGTCCCAAATTTTCAAAAACTTCATCATAGTGAATCATCTTCATATGGAAATCATCTATAACGGAAAGAAGACCCACATCCTGAGGTACTTCATCATCAAATGTAAGAGAAAAAATAATTAATCAATTCTTCATCACTAACATCTTGAGGAGATGGAACAATCTCATCTTGTTCAATAGAGATTTTGCAGATTATGTATTCGATATCACTTACTGAGGTAATTATGACTTCTTCATCCCCAACAAGGTCAAATTCTATCTCAAGCTTATCCATGTCAGCTTCATCGACTTATTCTTCATCACTGCAAAGTATGGAAACAATACTACTAGGTATTGAAGAATCATAGAGAGGTGGACCCATGAACATCCAATAATCATTATCCCCAATAATTATGTCATTATGTCCCAAGAAATCTAATATGTCATAAGGAATTGCTATGTGATGGGATGGAGAACCCACCCCTTCTTTCTATTCTTCCACCTCTACAACTAGGACTTATGGATCTTCATACTTAGGACCATAATCATACTCATATGCATGGGGAACTTTGTCTTCAAACATTGTGCTTAAGATATCGCCAGTTAGATCATGAACAATGGCTGCTTCAACTTGATTTTCTCTTTGGATTTATTTACGGAACAAGTTCTTTGCATGTTCAGCATGAGGCATCCATTTGTCACGTCGAATTGGATCCCAGTGGCTATCGAACGTTTCCAAAAATTCAGCAAATGATGATATCATTAATTTATCTAGGCCCAAAAACGAAGCAAGAGCCTTTCCTCCCAAGTGAAGAACGAATGACCTCATGTAACTGTCTTTTTCTTCTTTAATACCATATTTTGAAGCCAAATTCATAAACCATTCCACACGATGTGTCACATTATCATGCTAAACATTGAATGCATGCCATAATATCTTTGGTAACTCATCTGAACGTCCTGAAAATTTTGACAAATCAAGAGGAGTGAAACCTATTTCCATTTCGGTATCTATCAGATTATCAAGGTATTTTAAATTCAAATGGAACATCCTCTTCGATTCCTTCACTAGAACCATCTTGTGTTTGACTGTTTCCCAATGTGTTTTCCCTCGTATGGTTGATCACGACCTTTCTTTCACGTTCTTCAATATCATAATCACAATCCATACGGAGTGAACAATCAACTGGTTGAGTGAGGAAAAAATTTTACGAGGAAATCCTTCATACCAGTTCCTAACTATCAACTTTCCCTATAAGTGGAGAGATAGCGGGAAGAACTTCAATATGAGGTATTCTTGTACAATATTTCTTGCTTAGATAAATTGCATTAATTCCCAAACATGTGTAGTTGCATGATACTTATACTGCTAAAGTAATGGAAAAAGTGATTTCCCATCATCTCCAATGACATAATAGTGCGGATGTCCTAGAATGTACGAAAAATCCAATATATCCATCCATAATTCATAATTGGATGCCATATCATCATGCTTCCTTGTCTTTATAGATAAATTATTTTATTTTTTCTTCAGTTGGAGTCGCTAGGAGAGACATGCCTAGTTGGCTAAATAAATCTCACCAAAGTACTTAAAGAACAAGGACGTACTTGAGATAATGGTAATTGAGTTCTTGATGGAATTTTCTGATAAACTTCTCAAGTTAGTCCTAACAAATTATAAATATATTGAATACAAGGACGTACATTCATATTTAACAAAATGTCGTTCTTGCTTGAATGGATCACCTCAACAAATTTGAGGTCCCCGTGAATGACGCCAAAATCTTACTGGATGAAATGGAAGTCATTAGAGGAAATTTGAGGTCTAAAATGGGCCTCCTAAGGAAAATAATAAAATAATAGTTAAAATAATAAAATAATATTTATTAATTTTGGAAGAAGAAAGAAAAAACTATTTTTTTGTTCGTATTTTCGACACATATCCCTGTGTTTTTCTCAAATTTCAAGCGGGAAAGATCGTTGGATGTGGAATTTAATTCCACATCCAATGAGTACCCACACTGAATACTTTTGACAAATCCCGCTACCCCAAAAGCAAGAAATACATGAAAAAACGTCGCATCCAACGAGTACCCACACTGCATACTTTTCACGGACCCTGCTACACCAAAAATAAGAAATACCTGAAAAACATGATGATGACATAGCAGGGTCCGTCAAAAGTATGCAGTGTGGGTACTCGTTGGATGCGGAATTAAATTCTGCATCCAACGAGCTCTCTCGCTTGAAATTTGAGTAAAAACACAGGGAGATATGTTGAAAATACGAACAAAAAAGTAGTTTTTTTATGACAAATATGTCAATTCAACCATTATGGTTTACTCATTTTATTGATATTCTATTGGTTCTTGAATTCCAACTCACAAGAATTTATTGTTGGTGTGTTTTCTTATAAGGCCCATTTTAGGCCCTAAATTTCCTCTAATGCGAAAACATCGGTAAGCACAAGTGGAGAAAGTGACAATTGTCACCTTATTGAATTCTCCTAACTTCTTCGGAATTCGAAACCTCCTAGGGGAGAGCGCTAATGACAACTCTACAAAATACACTTAGACAAAATATATCTTGCACATGTGTATAGTTAGTGATCAGTGCCTAATGGAGTCAATTTAGGAGTGAAGAGCATATACTCTATGACCATGATTATGAATCGTGTAGGTGTAGTTAGTATATCCACCTTAGTAGTGCATGCATTAGGATAATCGAATAACCAATTTCAGTCGAAGTTCATGTAGGCAATATTAACAAGTATGAGGTGTCACTCATCCAAATTTTATATGCAAGTCTCTTGTGCAACAACAACATGTGCAGAGATACATCAGTATATGTTATCCAAAGTACACCAATATTATATGATATATCAATCCTTAAGGCATTCATAATCATACATAATTTGGTCAAATATCCATTCCAGACTTTGTGTAAGCAGCATTATGCAAAACCAATCAACCAATTCAGATCTAAAATGACTCTACTAGCAACAATATATTGATGTTTCAGAGATTACAAAGTGTGCATCTAGTGTGTAAACAAGGTTATTGGAAGCCCACCTTTAGTTGCAACTCAAACCAACAACCACTAACCATTCCAAACAGTGTTTGTTTGTTTGTGTGTAGGGAAATGAAAGGGATGCTAAGGAGAGATGGAGGTATGCAATTTTATTGTAGACACAGTACAAGGGTGGGATGCCACTAAAAGGGAATCCCTTGTGGTTGAAAAGAGGTTGAGAAAGGTTCTATATGAGTGAATAAAGGTCTATACCAAGCATAAAGCAAGGACCGTGGGTGGACAAGTGAAGGTAAAGGCAAAGTCGAGGTTGCTAGGAAGGGGAGAGAGGAGACCCGTGAGGGGGGGAAAGAGAGGAAGGAGGAAGGTGTGGGGAGTTTAGGCCTTAGGATATGATGAACGAAGGGAGCAGAAAAGGGAAGAAGGGGAAGTCGAGAGTTGGAGTAGTTGTTTGGAGCAGGACGCGAGGTAGATAGGGGGGAGGAAAAGGAGGGTCGAGGGTTGTTGCAGCCCTAGCAGCAGACCCAAAGGTTGTAGGAGGTTGGACGAGGGATAGGAGAGGGCATCCAAAAGTGTCCAAGCCTTAGATAAGGCAGATAGAGGCTTGAAAAATGCCTTAAGATATGATTTTGAGCCTTAGGAAGGAGAGGTCGAGCACTAGGAGAGAGAGTGAGGGTTTTGGGAGGGTAGATCTCAGATCGTTTTAGGCTTAGGTTAGGGTTTTATCATTATTTTTAGGGTTTTTAGAATATATTGCAGACCTATACTAACCTAAAACTAACCCTAAACCTAGGTTTTGGGGAAGAAAGAGAGGTTGGGACAAAGAGAACAAAACCCTAGCAAAACCCTAACCTAAACCTATGACATCTATGAGTGATTAACTTGTCTCTAGAGAAGACTAACCTAGGTTTACGACTAAGCCTAAAGTCCTAAAGAAATTAACCCTAGAATGACTCCTATAAGGACGTTCTTCTACCACCTCAAAGACTAAATGTTAATGAAGACCTAGGCAAGACAAAATGCAACCTAATGGATACCATTCCATCCATAAACATATATCATTTGTCAACATTTAACAAAGATAAATCAAGACAAGTCATAAATACCTCCTTGTGCACTTGTTTCACCAACAAATCACAACATCACCCTTGCAAGAGTATGAAACCAAAGAAACTTCAATAATTTACAATCAAACCCAGAAAAATTATTCCTTAAGAGGAGGTGCCTCCCTTCAAAGATCCCTAGTAGGGTAGAATAGATGCATAGTGTTTTATCCCAATTGTATTATGTTGAAAAGAAGTGAGGAGAGGCTTATAAATAGCCTCTCACACTCACTTTACAAAAATATCTAGGAGGTCATGCCTTAAAATGTCAATTAGAAGTTATAAAATGTCAATTTAAAATTATAACATAAAATAATATAAAAAGTAGCCTAATGTAGATTTAAGGTAGGCTACTTGGGGTATTTTCCCCCTAGGTGCCAAAAATTGTTAAAATGAGCGAATCACTTTGAATGAAAGGATGGAGTGAGATGGAATGAGAGAGTTATACCCCATCTAACCCTGAGAATGATGTAATATCCCTCAATGCCTTCATCAAAGTAGCAAGAAGGCCTAGCGTGGAAGATAGCTTCCTCTGAGGAAAGAGACTAGGGAGAGAAGGCACCAATGTGCAGAAGGGACAGGAGGGTATCCTAAGTGGTTCTGAAGGGAGAAAAATGTCTCATAGCTGAAGTAAATTCCACCATAGAAAGCGAACAAGGTATGGGGTCATGTGACCCAGTGATCAACCCTTAGCATCCCCAAACACCAACCCTGGGGTTAAAAATCCCAACAAAGGGCAGTAAGTAGTGCCATTAAGCCATAGAACTCCTAAAGGAAGGACCAAAGGGCCCAACCATGACCACCATTTCTCAATAACAACTCACTTGGTAAAAAAACGGTTCCCTCTCCTCGGGGCACATCTAAAGGTGCGTTGGGTACAGATGCAACGTAACAGGAGGGTATACAAAAATTATCTGGTAAAAATTATAATATCTAGAACAATATATGTTAGCCATTTTTTAGTCTAGATGTATTGATCATCTTGTGATGGGGATGGAAACTTGACCGACTATAAGAAATGATTGGGACAAATGCAATGAATGAAAGAGAAACAATGATTGTCTAAAAGATTTCTATGATTGATGAGATGCTTCCAAAGTGTAGGCCCATGACACTATGAAGGACGTCGTAACCATTTGTAAGAACTTGAAAGGCTTGCATGAAGTCTCATACAAAGGTAGAGCTTTTTTTCTTGAAAAACATATTGATTTCTATTAAGATGGATGAGAAAGAATATTTACATGAACATTTTGTAAAGACTCATTCATCTTGACATGAGCATTTGGTAAAGATTAAAGATATTAGATAAAAATTGAATTTTAATGGGAAAAAAATGGAAGAAGAAGACATGGTGGTAATTAATCGCAAGAGTTTACCAAGTGCATTTGGATATTGTATTTAAATGCTCAATATTATTGCTACTAACATACACCTGAAGTTTGATGAGCTATTCCCAAATATTTTGTAACAATATAGCTAGAAGAAATAGTTAATTAGTGAAAATATAGTAGCGAGTTTAGAACTAACATTAGCAACAAACCTCAAGGGAAAATGCAAGTTTGCTTGAAAGAACAATTAAACAATCAATTAAGGAAACAACAACAAATTAGGTAATGAAAATATTTTCAAATGTTATTATTGTAGAAAGGTGGGTCATAATAATAACTTTAGCACAAAGTGGTTATGGGATGAAAATAACAACCTAGGAGGCTCTCAACAGGAGAAGGACCATGTTGCATAGCACTGGGAAGAGATTGCTCTCTTTGTTTTCATGGATAATAAAGTACATCATGGAGATTCATCTGTGTGGTGCATGGATTTTGACATATCATGTCATTTCACCAATAGAATTTATTGGTTTTTCCACTATGATGCAAATGTTTCGTTTGTGATTTTGGGTGCTAGGGAAGAGATAAAAATAGAATGCAAAGGAAATGCACAGATTAACTTGGGAGGTAAGCGACTAGTCTTCCTTAATTTCTACAACGTGTCAAATATGGAACAAAATTTTAGTTTAGTAAGTCACAGTAGAAAATTTTGTCCCGTTTTTTAATGACCAATCGTCGGTTTTAAGGCACAATTCAAAGCACAACCAAAAAACATAAGGCACCAAAGTCATTATTTGGGAATCCATTGATCATCTGGATCCCCTAGGTTTCTCCTTGATATCGATCCCTATTAAGACACATGTCAAGGGAAAGGACAAAATTAAAAAAAATATCATTAATCGGCGTAGCTCCAATGGAATGTTGTCATAACATTGATGAGATCCAGCTAGTAAACTGAATACCCTCTTAGCCTCCTCACATCGATAAAAGAAGAGGGGACCTATAGGCCAAAACCCCTATTCTGTGCGCAAGATTATTTAAAAAATTGGAGGCATGTCATTGAAGTACATCGTTTTGATCTTTATTAAATTTAAATTTTAAATATTTGGAGGATTTTTATTGGATATTAGAGCGGTTGTCAAAACTTTTCCAGGACTGTTGTGAGATGGTTATTAGAGGACCTCGACCCAGCTATGATGTGTCTTGTTTTGAACCAATTCCTTCATGATTACCCTAATGTCCACTTTGAGCACACTCCAAGCGCACTTTTCACCTCGATGTGCGGAGGCTATCTGAATATTGACCAACCCTATTCCATCGATGGTCCAACACCATACCATCAATTTATCTTCTCTATTCAATCAGTAGGGATTGTCAGTTGATGGACAATCGACGGTGGAATGACACACATCCGTCAATACACCGACATAATTATGTCGGTAAAGTTCCCCTTTACCATTGTTTATCTTTTATGCGTCCATAGGAAGACCAACAGAATTCCATCGCAAAAACTTTTCGGTTGGTGGTAGACTAATGTGATGATGTTAGGAAGCCGACAATATCCGGCGAGCCTTATTTACCAGACAAAATCGTCTTTTAAGATGAGTATGTCCAATGTCAAAGACACACGACTCTGGACGTCATAAGGTATGGTGAAGCAGTGATGTTCATGATACATCCATGTTGTGATCCATGGTAGATTCTTTTTCGGCATCCTATTTCAAGAACTCTGATCTAGACATCCTTCACATACTGCATTAAATTTTCTATGTCATTTGACTGATTTTGAGGGCGAGGTTGTGTGAGTTGGAAGACCTACGTCATTAAGGATGGGACTGGTGTTCAATATGGTGGTCATTATCAAATTCAAATTCAAACATTTGAATATCACATTTCCCTCCTACTCTATTTCAAATATTTTCCTTCTCTGCATTACTTGTGTGCGCAACTGGTTGTGTTGTATCAAAGCTCTCTGCCTGGAGAGGTCACTGCAAGAATTATTTCTGTGAGCATCTAGTTATGTTATAGTGTCTCTATTTGGTCATGAGACGTCGCTGCAACCTCCACACTAATATCAATCCTCGACAGACTAGATGCTCCTCCTTACACACATGTATTCCAGAGAAAGAAAAATATGATATTTTTAACAAATCTTTAATGTCTTGTGGTTCTACTCGCTTTCATTGAGTTTTGTTGTAAGTGCAATCTTCGAAAGAAAATTACAGTAGCAATGAATGATGCTCTACAAACTAATTATATAGATAGCTAATTGCATAATCTAATCTACAGCCTCACTTTAGTATGCAGAGCATTCTAAGCAACCATTGGATTACTCGACAATTCAAGTTTATCGCATTGACAGATTGACCTTTGCCTTCAAAAAGATATTTGCATTGGAACCAAAAGTGAACCAGGTTGCTTTCTCTGCCATACTCAAATTCAATAATTATCTATGTTTATACTTGGAGGTCGCTGATAGAAATTACAGGTGGTTCATCTGGAATGGAATATGGCAAAACGTTTTAAAAGTTTGGGGGAGAAGGATTTGATTTTCACGATGGAAGATGCCTATTTTCTCCAAAGTTGCCCAAATTTATTGATTCCTCAATGTAAATGGAGCCACTCGCCCATAAATAAAATTATAAACTCTGTAACATTATATTTTCCATGCAGAAGCTAGTTTTTCATAGATGTGATTGAAGACATATTGGAGAGAATGAAAGAGTTGTGAAGGCATTGGTTGTGGTTATAAACAAGTGCAGTCGTGTTCCTTGGAGAAACCTATAGAGTTGAACGTGACATTACTCAGATTTCGGTGGACAAAGGGGTTGAAGTGTGAACTGCTGACAAGAATGAACGCCATGAATCACCAATTGCATGTATAATATATTGGGCTATATATTGCCAAATTTTTCGATTACATAATACATTATAATATTTGCACATTTTTGTCTCTTAGCTAGTCACGATAATGGAATTGATTTATGACCACTTCCACTCATCATTTTCCATTGTTTATTTATTTTTCTTGTTTATGGAATATCTAAAAAATATATATAAATTATGAAAGAGGTTAAAACATTTTTTTCACACACGGTTTAATTAATTAAAATGGTTCATTAAAGCACAAATAGGATGAGGACATATTTTGAAAGGTCTCTATAACAACACTTTAATCTATCTCATCCAAGGGTCTATGGGGAAGCCTCTGAACAAAGAGATCACAATCAGACATGGTAACAATACTGAAGTTACAATCATTTATAAATAAAAAATAAAAAAATCATAAATGTTAATGTAATAGGTGGGTTTATTCATTTTAATTTGTTTGATTATTTTATTTTTATTTTTTATAATAATACAAATTAATATTTAATTTAAATAATTTTTATTAGTAAATCATATTGTAAGATGAGCTTTTTATTAAAGATTCATTGGTTTAAAAAATCAAGTTATTTAAGGATGAAAAAGTTAAGTAAAAGTAGGAAAGTCCGAGTCTACATAAAAAGCGCACCAATTAATTGAAAGTCGGAAAAGGGGAAAGGACTTTCAAACTAAACAATAATAAAAACATTATTTCCTAAAAATACTAACATAACCATTCAAAAAACTTTTAAAAGAATCATTTAATATACCAAACAAATAATGACTTCTAAACTAAAACACTATATTAACTTAAAGATTAATAATAATAATACTAACAATTACTAATTTTTTTTCAAAAAATATTGACTTTATTACAAATTAAAAACACTTTAAAACTAATTAAAGTATTAAGGAATCCAATAAATTTGCATTAAGGAATCAATAAGTTTGGGCACCTTGAAGAAAATAGGCATCTTCCACCGCCAAGATCAAATCCTTCTCCCCCAAACTAATAGAACGTTTTGCCATATTCAGTTCCAGTTCCAGATGAACTACCTGTAATTTCTGACAGTGAACTCCAAGTATAAACAGAGAAAATTAAATATTAAAAATACCTTTAAATTTATTTTTTTTAAGAGTGTAAACTTTTTAATAAAGTGTCCAAAATATTAAATTTCAATAAATATTTTCAAGTTCTTTTAATATACTCTTTCTTTATTATATTAAATTAAACTAACATATAAATAATACATTTTAAAAAATATTTAAATATTTAATTTAAAATTAATTATATAAAAAGTTACAAATAAAATTAATATATTATAAAACATTAAATCAAATTGGATGAATACATATTTACATAGAATAAAATAGACCATAACTAGATATACTCTTAAAAACACTTATATAAAAACTCCATAAATACAAAAGATACAATTTAAAAATATATATATTATAAAATAAAAGTTAATAATTATATTTATGATTTCTGTTGCCAAATTTCTGTGGTGGTCAGTTGTTGAAAATATCAAATATATTTAAAATTGCAAAGTAAAGCAAATTAAGTTATAAATTAAACAAATTAAATATTTTTTATAATTTATAAATTAGTCGTTTTGATCAGCAAATGTTTATTGCAAAGTAAAGCAAATTCAATAAAAGTAAAGTCAATCCTTTGGTCTTTAGAAACTGTACTACTCATATTATACTAAAAGCTTAGGGATATAAAAATAAGGAGCTCCCCTGCTTAATTGCAAAGGCAGTTTGACTAATTGTAAAAAGCATTCCTCCGGAAAGAGCATCTCATTCTCTTACATCTTCGTCTACTTCCATTGCTTCCTTCACATCAATTGTAAATTCATATTCTTGATCGCACCCAAGATATGAATCACACATGAAATATAATGTATATTTCTTTTCTCCAAGCTCTGACGGTGCAGTGAAATCAAGCTTAACCTTGGATTTTCTCTGAAGTGATACTTTCTTAATAGCCAGCAACTGATTGCTACTTGGATCCCCAACAACTAGCCACCAACCTTCTTCTTTTGGTTTGGGATACCTGGGTGCATCAACTGGACCTAATTCCTGTCTTCCTTCTAGATCTCTTTCAAGAGTAACTTGCAATGTAACATTTTCCCCAGCACTCACATCATCACTCTCTAATATATCATATGCTAGATCAATGTTTGGAAAGCGGTTACAAAAACGAGCAATGTCCAACAACTGTGCATCTGACATCTGCAATAAATCCCGTCTTTCGTCATCCTCCATCTCAACTAAATCAAAAACCGTCTCAATGCTTTTACCTGGATTTTCCTGGCACTTTTTGGCAAGTTCCTTCGTAAAATGTGGAAGCTGCAATAGGACAGAATCACGCTCCCAAAGACCCTGGGCAACCATCTGGGTCAATTCCATTGCTGCAAGAGCTGGGTGCAACCAACCATTACTAGAAATAACAGCCACCATTGCCTGAAGAAGGCGACTCGAAGAGAGGAGGACCTCTCGCTGGTCAAGTGCTAGGTTCCCAGCAATAACATGCCTAGAGAAGTAAGCTTGCAACAATGCATTTGCCTTTACATGGGGATCAGTATATTTTGGTTTATCAACAGAAAATCTTTGATGATTTATTAATTTTCTTATAGTTTCTTCTTCACCTGGCCGTATCGGGAGTTGTGAATACTCTGAAGCAGAAGCAAGAATTTCAAGGAGCCCCTTCAGCTTTGTCTTTGCAGTCAAGGATGAGCTAAAGAGCTCAATGGTGGTGTAGCTGATATAATAATACGAAGCTATCATGCCAAGGTTTAAAGGTGAAAGATACATGTCATCTTCTATGGCCACACACTTGCTTGACTCCAA